>JAAAKG020137958.1:0-12768 GCA_010014905.2 Druon quercuslanigerum
AATAAATTCAGAACTCTTTCACAAATAAGCATTTATCACCTTTTTTACCTGATTTGTTTATTTAAACAATTTTTAATATACAATAATTTTCTTTTTGCCTTCTTATAAGTTATCTGATACCTTGAACTTTAATTTACACTCATAGGTTCTTGAAAAAGTGCAATTAAAAAAAAGAACAGCCCAAAATGTATTACAATTCAGCACAAAGTGCACATTCACTCGCTGAGATAAATATACTTTTTTAAAAATATAGAAAAACCACTTAAAGAGCTTCATAGAGAAAAGTCTACAGATTAAGAAACCCACCGATTTTTTCCATTTACGTAAAAAACAAAAGAAATAACATTAAAAAACAGAACAAAGTCATTTTTGAAATTTTGTCGCATTTTTTGTTACATTTTTTTGCATAAAATTTAAAAAAATAAAAATATCGTTTTCGCACTCGTCTAGTCTTTTTCTAGACACCCTGACGATTTCATTTCACTCCTATTTATTTAAAAAGATGCACTTTAAACATATTTTAAAAAATGATAAAATTTGCGGGTCATTATTGCCCCAGCAGGTCAGCAACGTTGATCCAGAAAATGTTGGTGACCAGAGGATTAAGTAAAGAAAAATTTTGGGCAATTTATAATTATAATTATAAATTTACCTTATGCTTCTCTTTATGTTACAATATATTTTTTACTTCATAAGCAGCTGTAATTTAAAGTCTTATGGGAGAGACTTAACCGACGTTTGTCTGATAACGCTGTACGGAACTTTGCTTATTCCATTTACTTTCAACTCCTGAACCCTAACCACATAAACGCCTGCTAAACTTTTTCCTTGATTGATTTTTTTAGGATGAAATTCGATAGAATGACTTATAGCTTGAAATCCTGTCATCAATCCGCGTGTTGACATATTCGATCTGTAATTTTTAAGTTTATGTACATAACCAAAAATTAAACTAGAACGGATTTAGCTGGAATGAAAAGACAAATTTTTCACGAAATGTTTTTGCAAGAAAGTTTCCTTTATTATTTTGCTTTGTCTTGAAAAATATTATATACATTTTTAAAGCAATCACTTCTTAATTTATTGTATTTAAGAAAAAATGTACACGTGCTAACTTATGTAAATTTCAAATTTCTATCCACTGGGAATTTCAGGCATTGGCCGCCGCGAACACTGCCTCTCACATCCGGTAAATATCAAGGTCGTGTCCGTAACCAATAGTGTGTTTATAGTGCCAACCGGTTTAAACCAGTTTTTTTGGGCGATCTAGACCGAAGATTCCTGACGAAATTCGAATCTCATGGACGTTGAATCCTGCCTCCTTTATTTTTTTTTATAACGTTTCCCCTTTTATCTATTATAATGTATTCAAACTAAATCAGCAATAAATATTATATTTTTTCCAATTATTCTCGTCAATTTCTACATAATAATCAATGATCCTTCGTATATTAGATCATAGAATTTGCCAATCTCCATTCTCAAAATAAATCAGAAAGCACGTGGTGAGTGAGAACATTGTGCTAAGAAGTTCTTTTTCTCTCTTACTCGATCTCTTATAAGATCTTCATGATTTTTTAACTTTTGACTTTTTTCTTTCCTCTAAGCTGCATTAAAAAAAATTATAAAATTACTTATGAATTAGACCTATAATTTTAATAAAATGTTTTACCTAATTCCACGGTATCTACTTCAATTAAAAAAAATATCCGTTCTACATTTTCTGCCTCAATTATAACTTCAAAAAAATATTCCGTCGCCTGGGAATACTTCTCTAAATGTAATTACTGATTTTCCTTCTATTCCGCACAAAATAAATCTGAATTTTTCATTAATCTGTACTGATTCTTTTCTGCCCCTGTATCTATTAGAAAAATTCCCTTCCCACTTATTAATTCCTCAGAAAATAATTCTACCCATGGGGATTGCACCTTTTTTTCTAAATCCCAAGACAAGAAAATGCGTTTACTAGGTCTTACTTCCATTGAAAGTTCATCATCACACCAGTCCAATGAACTTATGATTCGTTTTCGTTAATTCATCAAAATAATTTATCTCATGATCCATTGATTTGCAATATTTACAAAATTTTCCGCCTTTAATTGGATTTCCTGCCTGAGCGCATTCCCGCGCAAAACGTTCTGTCTGTTGACACCTAAAGCAGAGTGAAGGGGAACCGAAATTCGGGCAATCTCTCGCTGCATGTCCTGGCTTTGAGCTACACCGGCGGCAGATCACTTGTGAAAGGGCCTCTCGCTGGCCGCCTCTCTCTCTCTCTCTCTCTCTCTCTCTCTCTCTCTCTCTCTCTCACATCGCCGTCCGACGGTTCTACCCCTCTGGCCCTTCCTCTAAATCCTTGCGAATTACTATTATTTTTCTTATTACTTTTAGAACATATTATAGAGCGGCCTTATACGGAATTGAATATGGTGGCTCAGGTGCTGGCTGAGCAAGCAACCCCGAATCTTCAAGAGTGACGCCTAATGGGGAATACTCCAACACATTTGCTGTCCCTAATCCCATCTGCAGTGTACTTCATACTACCGTTCGATCAGGTCAATGGCCTGAACTTCCTGGGTTAAACTCATCATTTCGCCTGCGTCCACTTAGGACTGACATACATTCATAATAGTATTTGCTAAGGCCGACACTACTGTGACACCCGAAGTTGCAGAGGTTGACTCTCCTGCACATGTTCCTACATTTGTTATTCTTACAACGTGTGACCCATTTGACCCAGTTAAAGGTCTTTCCGTCTCACGAACCATTGAGACATTCAGTCAAAATGCCATGACTTCTCAGTTTGCGTCCTTTAAATCTTCTTCTTGGCTTCATCCACTTTCCACCCAGATTCCCTCGCTGCCATCAGTTTTTCCAATTAAATCGGACCTCTTCTTCCTCCGGATTACGTCCAAGTTCGACTTGGAAACTTCCTTAATGAATTTCACTAAATTCATATTTCAAAAAATGTTATTTAATAATTAGTGAAAAATATTTTTAAAAATTGCTCCATTTTTTTTCTTTAAACTTTTATTATGATATATTTTTTAAAAAAAGTTGAAACATTGATTCTATTTACATCTTCAACGTTTTATAAAATTATAATTTATATTTGTTCCTCCAAAAATGTATTTGTTCTTATTTATTCAATAAATTATTTGTAATGTTGTTTACTTTTTTTATACTACATGTTTTTAAATAAAAATGTTATTTTATTTCAATTCCATTATATTAGACGACTGTGCCGCCGCGCCGGCCATCTTGCTTCAAAACCACACCGCCGCTGATTCCAATCCAGCACCGTCAGCGCGGCGGCTTATGGGCGCGCCTGAAGTAATCTTAGGTATATTTACATGGTAACGGATTTCTTCCCACCGGGTGATCTGGTAGCTTTTGATAAGTTGCGGAAATTCCGGCGACCAATTAGGAATTGAAATAAACGGATTTAAATAAATATCTCATGATGAAAACTGATCTTTTTTTCCTACATAATTTTATACTTTTTAAGCTCTATGTCAACAAAAATATTAAACTAAACCGTCAAGCTACTCCGCCGCCGCCGAGTAGCAAAGAAGGCGGCGCGCCGGCGCACCGCTAGCCCCCGATCAAAATTGCTCAAATCGCCCTTGGTCGAAAGTCTGTCGGCGCAAGTCTCTACATTATATTCATTATATTCAATTGCGAAAGTACTCGCTAAACCCTGAAATGGTCAGTTTAAATCTGGCTTAAACTTGTATACCATAAAAAAATTGTTTGAAAATATTTTTTTAAATTTATTAATACAAATATTACTTATTGTATTTTCAGAAATGGAACTTATTATTTTTAACTTTTTGTTTAAATTCAAATCTTATATACCACTTTAGCAAGTTTATTAGGTCACGTTTAAATTAATATTTTCCCTTTAGCATTTATACAAATCTCTTAGAAAACTGTTTTGATATAATACGTAAGTAAAATTGATTTAACTTCAATATGGTTTTTCATAAAAATAATATTTCATTTACTGAAAACCTTTAAAAAGCGGTCTAGACACAATACCCACACTGCAAAAAGATTTTATCTTCAGATGCACAGAGCCGCTAGAAATTGAAATTACTCTCTTGGGTGTATTTTTAGTAGGGTTGTTCTCTTTGAAATCGAAATTAAAATTCATAGTTGTCAGGAATTCGATTAGTGTTTATTTTTAATATTCCAAAAAAGCGGCTGAGTGTTAGGTGCCAAATGACAAAATGTGGTAGCTACATCTACAAGTGATTCGAAAGGGGTAAGCTTGATGTGTGTATGATCGGAGTAGCAGCATATGGGGCGACTCCCACCGGCTACATCTTTTGAGCGCAATCGCAGAGGAGCCTTAATTTGTTCCTTTGCTGCTGTTAAATGCACCAGTATTGATACCTATTTTTCCTTAATTCTTTTTTTTTACTCTGCAACATATTATTCAATTTCTTTAGGCTTACACTATCATTAATACTCGATTAAAAGTCGTCATTTATATTTATTGTTTATTGAAAAATGAATTTTTTTATTGCACAATTTTATGCGTGCGTCTCAAACTCAATAACTTCCCCGAATTTCTTCATAGCGATTTGTAACACCTACCTTTGTATTGCTGCCATTTTTCTCTACAATTTAAAAAAAATAGGTTCGCTAGCTCCATTAGAAACCAAGTTAGCTTTTTTTCAAAAAATTGCAACGCTTCAAGTTATAAACATGGATAAACCGAACTTTTTTTAATTTACAGTTAAAGAGTCCAACTTTATTATCCACTACTTGAAAGTGCGAATATTACTTGAGTTTACTTTTAAATCGTCGGAAGTCAGAGGTACGAACTCGAACTCGGCGCACTGGATAATGGGGGGGGGGGGGGGAGCGTCAGCGCGCGCTCTGGAAACTAAAAATGTCGCTTTGAATTCGCCGCGCTGAAATTATTTACGTTTACTCCGGAACTATTTATCCAATATGTATCATTACAGCGGACAGTTTGCAATTACTTACCATGTTTTATTTATTTAGCACAATACAAAAAAAAATGATTGAAAAATAGCGTTTTTTAATGGTTTTTTGTTAATAACTAATAAGTGAATTCGCCAATTTTAACGCGCGATGTCTCATTCGACGAGGATTTTTGAGAGTTGCAAATGGGTGAAATACCGATTCTTCCTGATAATATCTAGTCGAGCCAGAGTGAAAAAACGATTTTTCAGATATATTTGAATTATTTAAACAATGTTGCCGGAAGAATCACGGGTGGATAACGCGAGGTTTTGTTCAACACCAGTATTCAAACATATTTTGAACGTGAAATCGAGGCTGTACTTTAGTCGAAAAAATACATTAGGCTGAAGCCAGATAGCCTGGACTATTAAAGCCGTACCCACGCCCCAAAATTATGCCAAAGCACTTACGAGATGGATGCAGGAAGGTCTAATCCTTAAACAATCATTTGCTGGCGGTATCGTATGGTAACATGCTATTGATCTCTATTGCAATAGGTCGAGCGTACATGGGCCGTTGCCAAGACTGTGTGCGCAAAAATGCTGAGGCTGTTTAATTTCAGATTTGCAGGAGGTTGTGAATGTCAATGGTGCAACTTTACACGACAACTGAGCAACGAGAGATATTAAATCTTAAAAAAGATGTTTTCATTTAGAATACATGTAGAATTATTCTAACTTCCTTCCAGTATTTTGAATTCTGTAGAATTCAAACGGATTCTTGAAATTCAAACGAATTCTTAAAATTTAAACGAATTCTCAGAATTCAAACGAAGCTTTAGAAGCTTTTTAAATCTCTTGAAATTTTTACAACACACCATGAATCACTTTAAATTTCTCCAAGTCCTTTATTCTTTATACCCTGAATTCTTTTTTATTCTCTTGATTCTTTTTAAATTCTCTGAATTCATTTGAAATTTGTGAATTCTTTTAAACTCTGATTTCTTTGGAGTTCTCTGGATTCCCTGAATTCTTCTCCATTCTCTGAATTTTCTAAATTCTTCTAATTAGCCCATAAGTCGCTTTACTTAGGCACTAAATAATGTATATTTTCCGCGTGCACGTCTCGAAAATTATTTACAAATTTTATTTAACAATTATGTCTTAGAAGATATTCCAGTTAGTCTGAGTTTGGCGAAGATTTTCCTGTAACTCCTTAATGAGTGCAAGTTGATAAAAGCCTAATTAGTTTATATGATTAGTTTATGTCCTCGTCAACAACATTTAATGTGGGGTGAGTTGGGCACTAAAATCTTTTTTCATGAAACTTTAAAAGGTCATTTTCGATACATGCGTCCATAAGTTAGATATGAATTAGGGCCTCATTAGTGCACCTCATGAACTAATTAGAAATTAATCATGTTCGATTCGTATATGTATGTATGGAAAATTACTAATTAATGTTTTTTTGAAAAATTTAATTTCCAACTCATGCCCCATTATTTATTTATGACATCCCTTGCAACATGAAAAAATTAAGTTTTCATGAAATTGCATTCATTAAAAACTAAAAAAAAACGAGTCAGACTCTGACCATCTGGATAAATTTTCTAGTAATATGGTCTCGTCCGATGTGTTGAGAAATGTGGATATTTATTTTGCACAGATAATTAGAAAAATGTTTAAATTAGTTGATTTTTTATTTTTTTCATGGTCTGTTCAGTTTCTTAATGATGAAGTTTGTCAAAATCTATTTTTCTGAAACGAACTTCTTCTATTTTCTGAGCGAAGCTCGACTTATTACTTTGCTGCTAAAAATTGAAAAATGCTATTGGTAGCCGCGAAAAACATAGTTTCCTTTTTTTCGTCGTTCATTTGTTTAACTGATATTTTGCATTGTACTTTTCGGATGCATTTATCAGTTTGCTTTCGAAGCAAGATTGGATTGGATGGTTTTCGTACGTAATTTCAAATCGATTAGAATTTTATTTTTTCTTCATTGTGAATATATTGTGCAACTTTTTTAATAACATTCCGCGATTTACCAATGAAGAATATTGCGACATGCATTTAGTGTATGGGGCATGCAATAGAAACGCTCGTTTAGCCGACCTTCCCGGCTTTTACAAGGGTGGATAACACGCTCAGGGAAACAGGCCAACTTGTGTTTTGCGACATTTCGAACGGGACCCTAATACTAGTGTCCTTCGTGCCAGCGCATATCTACACGTGAGCAAAACGACGGTTCAACAGATTCTAAAAGATACTTTCCCTTAAGGCAGCGATTTTCCCGTTGGTTTCTACGAAATGAAGAAGAACGCCTCTTCATCCTGTGGAAAGATGAATCTCATTTCACACGCGAAAGGATGTTTAATATTCATAACGAGTACCACTGGGAAACGAAAAATCCCGACGTTTTCAGTACATGAGGGTCAATGTTTGGGCTGGATTAAGCGAAGACAAATTAATTAGACCGCATATTTTCGAAAATTTCCTAAACGTAAGTTAAGGTCAAAATTTGAAACATAATTATTTATGTTGCAATGAAAATTGACGGGTAGCAAAAATTCCTAAGATTCTGAGAAAAAGAGATAGCGAAGTTTTTTCGCTTGAGACTCACGTTTTTTCAACTTTGCACTGTGATTGAAAATCCAGTTTTAAATTAAAGAAAAAAAAAAATTTAGTTCTTAGCTACTGAGTTGCTGAATCGATGTAGCTTTCAATTATTGTGAAACATTTTTCATCACACAACGCTTTAAATTTGAAACTTTCTACGATTACTTTTTTGTAGGGTGCAGGGTATCTGGAATTTACCAGCACGATAGTTGCCCTGCTGATCGGTTCGGGCTTGTTGTCGCATTTCTGAATGAAAACTTCGGGGATCGCTGTATTGGGTACAAAACCCGTAATATGCGCGAAGAATACATCCAGTGGGTGCCAAGGTAAATAAAATTTATGTTTACAAATTTTTTTAAGGGCATGTGATATTTGACCATAACAGCTATTTAGTGTCGCCGACTTTACGTTTAAAAAAAAAAGCTGAGGTAAATTGACTAATTTTAGCGAAAAATATTAATTATTTCGTACGTAAAGTTGGCGAAACTAAATTGCTCTAAAAGCAAAGTACCACATGCTCTCAAAGTGGATATAAAGTTTTTCGGCATTATGAATAGCAGGGTGGCTCAAAAAAATTTAAGTTCCTTTGATTTATGGGTTCACCCAACAAAAAGCTTCCATTAATGGAACAAACAACTGCATTTTTATCAAATTTTTTGAATAATGGGATTTGACACCTCACGGGGGTTAAGCCATCCTCAATCGTAAAAAATCCGTATTTTCGCACAGGTTTGATTAACAAAGTTTCTGTTTTGCCTAAATATCGTAGAAAGTGGTCTTTCAACTTTTTTTATACGTTTTCATTTTATTTCCTTTTCTGACCACTTTCTATGATATTTGTGTAAAAGTAAGAAATTGTTTATCATAACTGTGAGAAAATCCGAATTTTTGACGATTGGGGATGGCTTAACCCCCGTGAGATACAAGATCCCCAGATCCCCCTTTTAAAAAAATTGGAATAAAGTATACAGTTGTTTTTTCCCCAAATGACAGCTTTTGGGGGGGGGGGGGCGAGCCCAAAAATCAAAGGAACTTAAGTTTTTTTTAAGCCACCCTAATATATAGGGCAAAAATGTAATAACTTTATTCATTAACAGATCACCGGACCTCACTCCTTTGGATTTTTTCTTATGGGGCACTTTGAAGACTGCAATTTATGCAACACCACTGCCACCCGACGAAAATGAGGCAGAAAGGTCCGTCACTGAGAGGCTTCGCGATGCATGTTCAGAAGGTTTCAGAGAATTTGGAAGGATTCCAAGAATTCAAGAGAATTCAGAGAACAAAAGAATTGGAGAAATTCAAAGTGATTCACGGTGTGTTGTAAAGATTTCAAGAGATTTAAAAAGCTTCGAAGGAATTCAAAGGTGTACATGTGAATTCTAAGAATTCGTTTGAATTGTAAGAATTTGTTTGAATTCTACAGAATTCAAAATACTCGAAGGAAGTTTAAATAATTCAACGCGTATTCCAAATGAAAAAATATTTTATAAGATTTAATATCTCTTGTTGCTCAGTTGCCTTGTGAAGTTGCACCAGTGACATTCACAAACTCCTGCAAATTATAATTACACGGCCTCAGCATTTTTGCGCACACACTCATAGGAGCGGCACGTGTACGCTCGACCCATTACAGCACGTTGCTGATGTGTCGAGCTTTGAACCTTTATAACTCCTTAACTAAGCTTCTAATTAATATTTGGCATGAGGCATTTTTGATTCAGTGTTTCTCAGGGAATTCCAAAATTTTGAATTGTATTTTGAGTACCTGGACACCCTATAAATATATATATATTCCGTGGATTAGAGTATCACCACAGTGGAAATTTTCTTCGACGGTCAAATAAAAAACAATGAATTCAGATGTCAAAGAATCAATAATTTATTTGTCAAATTTTCTAAAGTACGTTTCGGCCTTTATTTGCAGGTATTCTTCAAAGGTAAATAAAACCTGTCAGATTTAATTAAAAGTTATAAGCTGGTACAATATTTCAGAAATTGTAGTAAATAAAGTTTTACAAATTTATTTACGTATAGTAGTATTGAAATATAAAAAAAAAGTTTTAATTCGTCGCTATTACTTAACGCGACAATAATATTGTAGTGAAGCAAAAATTAGTAATTTTATTTTAACAATGTTTAAAGGAAATAAATAATGAACGTTAAAATTTATTAATATAAACATGAAATTGAAACCTTAAAACAATACTCATAAAAGAAAAATCATTAAGTCAATGTGCATAATTAAATTGAATAAAATTTCCATTAACTGAAAAACAGAACTGTTAAATATTAATAAAATTGACCAAAATATTTTATAACACATTTGTTCTATAAACATTGTACAATGGGTGAATCACTTTTTAATTTTGTTTTATTTTTGCGCTCTTTTCATTTGGGATTCCAACTTAGTATCCGCCTTTCTTAACTGATCATGTAAAACTGGCTTATCTCTAATGTATTAGTTAGTCTATGTGTGTCCTTCCATAAACGCAACACTTTGTTTTAGTTCTTAAAAATGTAGTAACAATTACAATATTGAAGCCTCTTTAAAAAAAATTCAGGTTTTAATTTAATGTTTATTTTAATTAAGTTTAACGTTTATTCTTCATTTCTGTTAAACATTGTCAAAATAAAATTACTAATTTTTGGTTGAATCGAAGATTATTGTCATTAAGAAATAGTGACGAATTAAAACTTTTGTTGGGTATTTCAATACTACTACAGGTAAACAAATTTGAAAAACTTTATGAACTACAATTTCTAAAATCTTGTGTCAGCTGTTTGATTAGAGAAATCTGCCTCACCACCTCGCAGCTTACCATCACCAACAGCCCCGCATGCTGTGGCCCCCAGCGGCGGCTTCAGCAGCAAGCGTTTCAAAGCATTCAAAAGACTTCATTATTTCTATGGGATTGGGAATTCCTCTTAGTTCATTTACTCTTCGTTCTACAGCTGTCTGGCATCGGAAACCACGTCAGTAGCACTGCTACCGCCAACATGGCCGTCAAAGTCAGGAGAGGAAAGCTCCTGCCTTACCGCGACACAAACGTAAGAAACTTTGAAAATAGCTTTTCGAGGATATAGTATTAAAAGATGGAAAGAAAATGGTTTTTGGCCCCGACTCAGAAAGACACAAACATCTCCTCAATTGTAATCAGTGACAAAAAATTTACAAACTTCTATTATTTATCCAGTTTTAGGTGAATTCTTATGCTTCCTTGGCCGCCTTTTGTATTTAATCTTCTAAATACCAAACTGAACATTTTCAAAACGTCAGAAACTTGTTTGTGAATGGTTCTCGTAAAGCTAAGAAAATATTACCTGCTCCAATATTTTGATCATTCTTTCAGTTTATTAAAATTATTTTTATATACATACCTTCAGCATCATTACTTGTTTGTCCCAACTTGTATCCGATTCCGCTGAAAGTACTAGGCCTTGGTTCAATAGCAGTTCCATTTTCCAGCGATAAAGATTGTTCTTGACAGGATTTGAACATTTCAGTTATGAGATCCTTCTTCTTGCCTGGACCCAATATCTGTTGACCGCTTGTTTCCGAACCACCAGCATAAAATGCTTGGCCTTCTTCCTCATCAGAACTACTATCTTTCTTCTGTAAATCCTTAAGAGTAGCAATCCTTGGTTTTGATTTTGAAAATGATCCAACAGGATTACTGCTCTTTAATTGAGCTTCATCAGCAGTAGATTCATCTGTACTTGAGTCTAACATTCTTTCCTCAGCTAGTACACTTGCTGATGCACCTGGTTCATCAGTTTCAAAAAAACTTGCAAGAGCAACCTGAATAACAATATATTTTGAAATTTTTCTAGATTATGCGGTAACCATACAAAGAAGGGTAAAAAAAATTATGAAAATAGTAGCCTTAAAAAGAAAAGGACAAGTTTTCATTTTCTGCGCGCAGCTGGTCAAAAGAAAGGGAATTGTAGGCTTAACTTTTTCAGTGAAAACTCCCTCAATATTTATAGTCTTTTGTAAATTTAATTCACTGTACGTCCATCTAGTTCTTCATTTAGGTTGACTTATTTTAAGAAATGCACTTTTATGTATTTTGAGCCGCTGAAACCAAATCCGACTTTAGAAATTTACCTAGGCGTCAGATTTTTTTCTCTAATCTAGGAGAAAAACTTAAAATCAAGAGAATTCTGGGACCTGCTTATGTCATATTTATAAGATGGCAAGGTGATACGAAACTTTATATTTACTGTGTACCTGAATTCAAATTTGACCTCGAAAGCCTAAGGTTTTATAAATACAACCTGCGTAATCATAACCTGATATTTCTACTAATTTGCCAATATTTCGCGTAGGGCGGCAAAAATGGTGAGACTAAAAAGTGAATCTGTGTCTGTTTTCAACCCAGCAACTCGTTATACGAAAAGATTTTGTATTTATTCATCGTCTTTTGTACACGTAAATGTAGTCTGTATAAAAGCCTAAGCTACTTTTTAATTTTCTACTTTTTCCCGTAGGCTGGGGGAAACGGAAACTCTGTAGAGACATTATTTGATACAATAATTGAGACAAAAAATGTATTCAAAATATTAAGTTCAAATTTACTTACTATTAAAAATATTAATATTTTTTTGCAATCATCATTCAATGGCAAAAAATATTGATTTTTCCGAATTATTAGCAAAAAAATAGTCTATTATACCGTGACTTTTCGATCTTCCATTTTACTGTTCTAGAAACGGAATCTTTTTTTTATTCTTAGTCGCTATCCAACATGGATTTTAAAAACGCATTAAAATTGAATCTCACAAGCAGTCGATTTTTTCGGACTTGTGAACATTTTTTCATCAAACTTCATTAGCCGTATTTGGAACCTTAACATTTCGGGAGTGTGATTTTATTTTATTTTCAAACTGCGAATTGCATTTTCTACCGCAATTCGTAGCCTAGTCTACTTCAGTTTGCGTTAAGTATAACTTTGAGGAAGTAGAATTTTTTTATCTTTAAATAGTAGTTTCGATTTTACAGAATGCTTTTTCAACATTTTGAGAAATTCCCAGTTTGTTGCTTATTTAGTTCTGTATTTTTATTTGAAAATACATATGAAACTGATACTGTTATTGTTGGAACGAAGTTCCCTATGCCGGGTTACCGGGGTTCAGGTGCTGGGGGCTAGCCAGTGAAAATGAAACGTGATGGAAAAAAGCGACATGCGGCGCACTATAGTGTACGTGCTAT
>JAAAKG020137959.1:0-12768 GCA_010014905.2 Druon quercuslanigerum
ATCTTTCAAAATCTTTTTAAATATTCTATTAAAATAAATTATTTTAAATAAAAATCTACTTAAAATTCTTCCAGTAATCTTAATTTTGTTATAATTTTAAAACCTTTCAAAATTGCTATAAAAAATATTTTTTTCTAAATTTCAAAAATCTACATTTTGTTAAAAAATTTTTTTAATCTTTCCAAGATTCAAATTATTTGCGAATATTTGAAAAACTTCGAAAACTTCGTAAATTCTTAAGAATGAAATCAAAGTTTTTCTGTAATTTCTTAATATTCTGCAAAATTTAAAAAAATGGCTCCGACATTTTAATTATTCTTTTGAAATATTTTAAAAGTTTGAAATGTTTCCAAGAATATCAGAATTTTTTTCTCTCGAATCTTAAAGAAATTCTTAAAAAACTCCAGGAATCTAAATTTTATTCTAGATTTTTAAAAATATTTCTTACTTTAATATTACTTTTGTATCAGATCAAAATTCCTAGAAATATTTCTGAAACGCGAAATTAAAAAAGAAAAATTTTTCGCATGCAAGATAAAAATTTGTTAAAAGCTCTTCTACCTTTTACACCGAAACTTTAGGAAATCATTTATAACGTTTTAAAATCTTTTTAAGTTTTCTCTTAACATTTGTTTTTCAAAATAAAAAGTTATTTGAATTTTTTTTAAGTCTCTGAAGACCCAAATTATTTTCTAATGTTTTTAGATTTTCTGAATCTTTGAAAATACCTTTCAAAATAATGCAAAGTATTCCTAAAATCGTTTAATATCCTGAAAAATTAAAAAGGTTGCTGAAAATCTTCTGGATTTTTTTATGACATATTTTGAAGCTCTTAAAACCTATAATTAATTTTCTTACATAAAATTGAAATCATTTTTAATTTTCTCAGAAATTTTATTGATGACACCGGTAATTTTTTTTGTTCCCGGCACTAATAATATTTTTATCGGTGCCGATAGTGTTGCACTTCGTAATTTATAATATTTTAAGTTACTGTGCGTCATTTAATTTTTCCTGTCCCTTTGAACGCGTAATAAAGTTAAATAATTATAGTGGGATAGAAAAATTTAAAGAACATATTTATTTCCCAATATTAAAAAAAAACATTTACTCTAAAAATGTTCTCTTTTATTAATAATGCTTTAAAAGTCAGAAATAAGTTTTATCATAAAATAAAGTTACTTATTTGGAAATTTTGATTTACTAAATTAACGATTATGAATAGAATCCAGTTGCCATTATAAAACTATAGTGGTTAAAAAGTTATGAACATACTTATGGCCTTTATTATCAAAGAATTATTTACAATATAAATTTTATTCCTCATTTAGGAATTGTGATTTAAAAAATTATAATGAATTGCTTCAGATTTAACTTTGTACTTTTTTTGTTTAATAATATTTTTGTTTGCTTCTGAGCCACACACTCTGAAGAGAATTACTTTATTGTTAGTATTTTTATTTTTTTAAATAAAGCTATACTTCTGTCACTTTTTATTTTCAAAATAACACGTAAAATACAAATTAAATCATATTTTTTATTATTGAAATAGAAATTGAATTGCACACTTTTATTGATTAGTAATTCAAGGATCTGAAATAAATGCTTCAAATAGTTTTTCTGTCTGGCTTTTGAGATCTTCTGGATTTTCGATGTGTTGAATGTTTTATTTTTATGTGATGTATGCCAGTGACATTATGATAAAGATAAAACAAAATAGAAGAAATGATAATCTGTCGATGGCAGTAGCTACAAGAATCCACTCAAGCTTTGTAGTATTTTTTCCTGGGGTAATCATATTTTCTCGATCGCAGTCATCGAAACTGTTTGATGTAGGATTGGAAGTGGAAATGTCCCCTCCATGACTTTCTCTCAATTCCTGACAACCATTTGGTTTATGCTGTTGAATCTAAAAAAAATTCCCTTGTTTTAAAATAAGTTAAGATTTTTAATTTATTTAAAAAATTCAAAAACGTGGAAACTTGCCTACAGTGGATAATCATTAATTAAGAGCGCAAATGAAAGAAAAATTAATTCATTTTAATTTATGAACACGTTTAGTATCTTGAAATTTAATTGAATAAAATTCATTTTTTAAAATATATAAGTATTTTTAATTAATTATTATCCACGATAGGGTGCAGTATCTACTGTAGGGAGGTTTTTTCTATCCCACGAAAATTGATAAAAAAGAATAAAAAATGAGAAAATTATTGTAAACAGAAATAGGATACGATTAAGAGATGGGGAGGTATTAGTTTCTTTCAAATGGTTGCAATATAGTTCACAGGTCTTATTGATTTTGCAATTATTTTTTTTTTTTATTTTCACTATTCAAATTGTGGCGGCTAGCTTTCGAAAAAACTTTTGCGGTTTAAAATTAAAAAATTGAAACTAATTTAGGATAAATTAAAAAAGAAAAATACACTTAAACCTCGTTTATTGCAACATTCGCTTATTGCAAGTCTCACTCATTGCAAGCTAAGATACTCGACTGGGGGAAGCGAGAATGTATTTCGAGACCACCTCACGGTTGCAATACACTAAATATTTACGTTTCGAAGGGCTTGCAATAAACGAGGTTTCACTGTAATTAAATAATAAGGTTCGAGGCACTTTATCGGAATTTAAGGGAAATGAGAAGAATTCAATGGAATTCATGAAAATTCAAGTGATTTGAAAAAATCAGAAATATTCCACAGATTTCTGCAAAACTGAAGTGAATTTCAAGAAAATCAATGGAATTCAAAAGAATACGATGAAAACTACAAAATATTCCATTGATTTGAGTAAACTTGGAGTGAATTTCCTGGCGGACCGAAGGAACCGAAATGAGCCTCTACAGACTACAAAGTACCCTTAAAGACCCCACTGATCCCCCTTTAGTTCCTTCTTAAAAAACTAAAAAAACAGTAAAATCAACTTTTAAATTGTTGAAATTCGGATTCTGCATTAAAATTTTCATTAGAAATTATGGAGTAATCCAAATACTTTTTCTTGTAGCGTTAAAATCTTGAAAAAAGAAAATATCTGTCATTTACATGGGCCGAAGGCTGATTCAAGTGCCCGTCGGTAACTTTATGAATTTTTTCTGGATGCTAGCGCCACGCAGTGGAAACCTTAGACAACAACGCTGCGATGCAAGCGAGAGCAGTCAAGCAGTGTCCTCGAGTTGACGAGATGAGACGTGATTTTTACCATTTACTTGCTAATTTAAAATTTGGGTAATATTAAATATTAATATTAATATTAATATTAATTAAATATTTATTTACATTTATTTGCCAATTTTAAATTTTATTTTTAAACTTCGCGCGCAACATACTATTTGAGCCATTCTTGATGCGCTTGAAGTCACCTTCAGCAGAAGGTAATGACATTTTTTAAAAGTTTTTAACGCTGCAAATAAATTATTGCGATTATTCCAGGAGTTTCTACTCAAAATTTTAACCTAGAATCCGATTTTCAAGAATTTAAAAGTTGATTTTGCTGGTTTTTTTTTAGTTTTTTTAAGAAAGAACCGAATAGGGACTCAATGGGGTGTTTGTAGAATCCTTTGTAGTCTTTCGGTCCGCCAGAGAATTGAAATATGAATATTCAATTCAGATAAATGGAATTGAACAGAATTAGTGAATAAGAATCTTATGCCATCCATAATAATTTAAGGTAAATTTATAAGTCTTCAGGGCGAATTCAAAAAATTGAAAATCCAAAAAAGATGTAGTAAGTTCAGTGGATTTCAAAAGAATGCCAAAAAACTCCCGAATTTAAGGAATTCAGAAATCTTCAGGCTCTCTGTTTTACTTTATGAAAAGAAGTGACTAATGTAATATTTCTTGTTTATAAAAGTTACCACAGTGACTTTATCCTAAAATAGTAGTCAAAGCTGATGCCGTGCGCTTACAAAAAAAGGATATCGTAGCGTATTAAGACATTAATTAAGTCGTTCAGTTCTTCTCCTCTCATACTTTTTCTCTCATACTCCCCCTAATTTCCTCCACTTCCCCTCTCCATCAATACTTCTCTTCTCCACACTTGAAACCTCGCTTTCTCTCCCTTTCCCAACTTCTTCATCACATATTTCTCCTCTCAGCACTTCCGATAATACATTTCCCCTTACTTCCCCCACTTACCCTCCCATAGCGTCCCTACTTTTCCTACTACCCCTCTCTCATATTTCTTATTTCCCTACACCCACTCCCCTCTTTTTTCCTTCCAACGACCCCACCAACTTCCTCAACTACCCTTCTTTCACTGTCCCTATCAGCCCTTACCTAATTTCCGCTAACTTCCCTCCCCAGATTTCTCCGCCCATAATTTTCCCTCGCGGACCTTACTTACCCTTTCATTATTACCCCTCTCTTCCCCTTCTTCGAAAAAACTATAACGGACAGATTGAAACGGATCGAAACTATTAGCGTTTCTGCTCAGGGCTACGGGATCCTAAGGGAAGCGTTAGAATTATAGCGAACTGGAATTTGATAAACATTATATAATAGCTTATAAAAAGAAAAACATTTTTAGCAAGAGGATAAAAGTGGTATAACTGGAAAGATTAGATTGACTTTTTTGAAAGTGTAAAGTGTTAAAAAATAATAAAAAGGAAAGAAATAAAATCAAATTATTAGAAAAATAAGAAATGGCAAGAAAAAGATAGAATAATTTATTGATCCAATTTTAAAACTATATTTTTTCTGAAAAAGATCTACTCTCTCTCTCTCTCTCTCTCTCTCAAATAAATAATTTTTTTCAGAAATAAACGCAATCTCAAGCCAGAGGTTACATTTATGATACGATTAATTGTTAGGAATCTGTATTATCATCAGAGATATTTACCATCAATCAGTGTAGATATCATTCCATAATCCGTGAAAATAGAAATAAATACTATCGATCAAGTTAACATTTTCAAATTAAATTCCACATAACTTATTTTCCATCTAGTCTGAAATGACGTTAAGTATTATCTGTCATTTGAAGAGTTAACTTGATCGATATTGATGATTTCTATTTTAACGGATTGTGGTATGATATCTACACTGATTGATAGTAATTTTATTTAATGATAATACAGATTTCTATAAATTTCTTAATAAAAGTAACACGATAAATGGCGATAAACCGAAATATAAAAGGAAAGCGTGTCATAAAAAAATGAAAAATATAATAGAAAGTAATAAAGGTGGAGTTTCTCGCAAACTGGATGACACTTACTGTTTGAATTATCCACTTTCAATATTTCTAAATATATTTTCTTAGGAATCAAATTCAATGTTCTCTAAATTTTAAAAGACGTGTGATACTTCTCTATCTAATCTACACAATGGTTCAGAGATGCACTCGTTTTTTTTACATCATGTTTCTAATGTACACGTATTCTAAGGACACTGTTTACAAAAATAGTTGCATTCTATCGGGCTAAATGGCGCGATGTAACAGGGCTCCGAAGTTACCGCTTACGCGCTCGGACAATGATAATTGAATGGTCATATTTTTTTAACGAATAATTTAATTAAGGTAATACTTCTAAGAAAACTTCACTATATCCCAATAAACATTTCTTTCACTGAAAGTTTGGGCTTACTCAAAATTCCCTCAATAAACGAAGCGTTTGAAAATTGTGTAACATTATTTTCATACTGCTTGTAAAAAAAATATATACATTTTTTATTCATCAAAGTCAAGACATTTTCAATGGCACATTATCTTAAGAACAGTTTGAAGGAAAGGCTCTCAAATTTTTAACTTTATATGTTAAGAACTTTGAATTTTGGAGTGAGTTTAAGTGAAAATATTTAGTCAATTTTCTTTTGTGAAAATTTAAGTTTTTTTGATTTTTTACAGAAACGGAATAAGATACAACTTTTTTGCAGAGAAAAAAAAGATGCTCCATGAAATTTTCTACAAAGTGGAGTTTTAAAAAGTTAAATAAAAGGCAAATTTTATGCGTTGTTATAGAATCCGAAGTCTCAATTATACTTAGTTAAAATATTGATTTCCGCGGATCCAAAAATAGTGTATTATAGACAAAAGTGGAAGAAAAAGGTTATTCTACCTGAACTCTACCTCCATCCTGAAGCTGCAGCCTTAATAAAAGAATAAGAGTAGTAATGAGAAACTTAAACTGAAAGGACTGATATTGAAAAAATAAACTTTTTCGTCGACAAGTACTCAAATAATGCATATATGTTTACCATTAATATGCATATATGTTAATGGCGTTATCATTGAGTTCCTAATTTAAAAAATTATTATAGAAAAAAAAACAATTTTTTTTGTTAAAAAATTCCTGATTAATGCATTTGTTTAATAATTTTGTTTATATTATCAACAAGAATAATATCAAGAAGAAATTTCTTCATAATTATACTGGTTTTATCTAAATTTTTTTGCAATGTAACTTTTAAAAAAACGTTAACTTATGGAAAATTGTAGAAAACAATCTTTCAACGAATGATATGTTTATAAATGTTTTGATTTCTTTATTATTTATATTGGAACATCTTAAACTAATGTTACTCTATGAAACTTAGGCGATTTCAACAATTTTACTGTCATTGAAGAGCACCGGGAACATAAATTAGACAAAAATGCAATTTTTTTTGGTCATATTTGTTTATTTGTAAAAAAATGAAAGCCAATATAAAATTAAATAAATTAATACTGTTAATATAAAGAAGTATTTAACAATATTGGTTAATCAATTTTATTCAAATTGATTAAAAATTCTATTATCCTACAAAATTAATTTAAATTAATTTAAATTTGTCAGAAAAATGTACAGATTTAGTAGAAAAATTAATTTTTAAACAAATTGTAGGTTGTTGAAATTAAATAATAATTTTTTGTTAATGCAGTTTGAAAATATTTTAAAATAATTTTATGTTATTTATGAAAATATACTTCATGTTAGATTCAATCTTAGAGAAAAAACAATCTTTTTTAAACAAATAGAATTTTTTTAAATCATGAAAAATTAGATAACTAATATTAATCAATATTCCACTGGACTAAAATTAATAATTTTCAATAAAAAAATTAGAAGAAAAATTATTTACACAAATGGATTTGGTTTCACTAATTAAATAGTAATAATTCTTCATAAAAAAGAATTTTAAATACAAAAATTATATTAACAAATTCCATTTGTTTCAATAACTGAAAATTAATGAACCAATGTTAATAAATCTTCCATTAGACCAATGGTAATAATTTTTATGAGACAAAAGAATTAAAAAAATAATAATTAAACAAATTTCATTTGTTTAAATGATTAAAAATTAATTAACTGATATTTATAAATATTCCATCAAACCCGTACAAATGATTTTAAGTAAAAAAGGACGAAAATGCATTGCTCAAAAGGTCAATTTCATGAATGATTGACATTTTTGGTTTTAAGGGTAGTTTTCAGGGACTCGTGGGGGTGTGCTCTGGTTTTAAATCCATATGGCTAAAACATTAAAATTTTCTTTGGATAATTATCTACAACCCTCAAATCTTTCCCGTCACATTTTCCGAAAGCCTACAAAATTATTCCAAAAAAATTCCAAAAAATTCAAATCAAAACCGGCACCTGTTAAAAAAAAAAAAAAATAGGGAATCAAATAGGGGAATCGATGCTCTCTAAAAAAATTAGTGTTTTTAAGACACCCTACTGTAGACCGCCTAAGCCCGACTTGACAGCGGTACACCGCCTAAACACGACGTAAAGCTATATGGGATGGAGGCGCCGATATAGGGTTGGATTATATTGCTAGATTTAGAATTATGCCAAAAATAAATTTAAGAAAATTTTATCTTTCACTTTACATACCACTTGAACGAGACCTGAAAGTCCCAAGTACCACCCTGGCCATCCTAAAAGAAGACGTCTGATTCCACGAGGAATTGGACTGCAGAGTGGTCTTTTCGACAAGTTCAATACGACTACTGAGATTATCAGCTGAATTGTAACTTGGTATAAACACCCACTATAAAATCTGACTGAAAAAGTGTAAAAATCATAAAACTAAATAAATTAAATTTGTGACAATGTGAATGAAATGTTTTAAAATTTCATAGCATTCATGGAAAATGTAAATAAAAATGAAGATTTAAGGTTTAATTAGGAAAGAAAATTGAAAATAGTCATAATTAATATAGACGTCACTCTCTTTTAAACTATTTAACAATTTATTGATTATTTCGCTTTTTTGAAATTCTTCTTTCTCACCAGTTTTCAAAAATCTTCGTTTTTGGTTGAAGAGTCTACTATTATGTTTTAGTACAGAATTCATCTCTGCTGGTTACAAATTTTACTTATTGGTTTAAAATTTAGATATTTGCTTAAAAATCCATTTTTTTCTTAAAAATTCATATATTTTGTTTAAAAAACAATTTACATTAAAATCCGCCCCGGTCAAATTGGTTGAAATTGAGATAGGTGGAGCTGAACGAGAAAGATATGACCACAAGCGAATCTAATGTCCCACTTTAAACTTGAAGATGAGGTGCAGATTTTTCAATAAACTGTGATCAGCAGAATCACTGAAAATACTAGAGACACTGGTAAGACCAATCCAGCTAATAAAGGCAACAAAATGGCGCTGTCCTGGCAATGTAAATACTGTTCGAAATATTGAAGGTGGAAGATAGTTCAGTCAATGAATACAAGACTGTAGATCAGTCCAATTATGAAAGAAAAAGCCAGTTTAGCTACTAAAGGCAATGTAATGGGACTTCCCTGTTAATGTGAAGATTTTTGAAATTAAGACAAGAATTTAGGTCAGTTCAATCAAAAAAGGCAGGACATGTTATTAGTCCAATCAGTTAAAACAAACCTACAAATCAGTCCAACCAACAAAGGCAAGATATGTTATTAGTCCAGTCGGTTTAGTCTTGCCTTAACGGACTGGACTAATAACATGTCTTGCCTTTGTTGGTTGGATTGACCTATAGTCTTGTCTTAATTATCTGGACTACAAAATATCTTTGGTAGTTCAGAATGTCTTTTGCCTTGATTATTTTGAAAAATCTTCACATTACCAGGGCAGTCCCATTACATTGCCTTTAGTAGCTGGACATGCTTTTCCTTTGATAAATGGACAGCCATGTATTCATTGAATGAACTGTCTTCCAGCTTTAATATCTCGAACAGTAATTAAATTGCCAGGACAGCGCCATGATTTCGCCTATTTTTATTAGGAGCGCGCCATTTTATTTCCCTTACTAGCCACACTGGTATTTTTAGTATTTCTAGTATTGTCAGTGATTGTGCTGATCACATTTTATTGAAAAATCTGCACCTCATCTTGAAGTTTTAAGCGGGACGTTAGATTCGCTTGTGGTCATGTTTTTCTCGTTCAGCCCCACCTATCTCAAAAAATTTTGATTTTTTGCAGAAGTACCGATAAGGATTTTTTGATCAGCAGGCTTTGAACTATATTATATTCCCATTTCAGCCGATTTCACCGGGACCGGATTTTAGTGTCAAATGTGCGGGATCCTCTTTATACAAAAATATTTTTTTAATTATTATATTTATTTTAATTGTCGGTTTATATTATAAATAGAAGAAAGGTTTATTCAAGGGATTATACATTTTTTTAATAACAGTTAAAATTGTTTAACATTTAAGTTGCATTTAAAAATTATTTTTTGATAAATTTATAAATGGGGATAGTGAGGAAAAGGATGGAACAATGGTAAGAAGGATTACAGTTTTTTGTTTTTTTGTTTTTATTTTTTGTTTGTTTAAACATTGTACTATATTGTTGCAAAATCGTGATTTCGGGTTAAAAATACATCTCTTTTAGTTAAAAATTCTACTATTTAATTCATAATTCACTTTTTGGTTGAAAGTTCAACTGTTGTCGAAAACATTTGTCTCTTTATACGGAAAAAATCATCCTTCACCATAGAAAATTCATATTTTTTTGGTATAAATGTAATCTTTCTTGGTTAACCATGAACTGTTTCATTGAATATTCAACTATTTTATAAAAAAATTATCTTTTTGGCTTGCAAATTCTATTATTTAGTCAGAATAAAATTTGTTTTTGAATTTAATAGTATTTGTCCATTATGATTGAAAACCCATCTTTTGTGGTAAAAATTTAATCTTTTTGTTATAAATTCACTTCTTTGTTGAAAATTAAACTGTCTTCTAAAAAATACATATTTTTAGTTTAAAAATTCTACTCTTTGGTTCAAAATTTATTTTTTTAACTCAACTACTTTAGTCGATAGTTTTATTGTTGGTCAAAAAATATTTTGTTGTTGTTGAAAATTTAAATGTTTGTAGACCATTTGTCTTGTTTGATAGAAAAATTTGTCCTTACTTATTTAATGTTCATCTTTTTTTGGTACAAATGTAATCTTGCTTGATTGAAAATAAGATGCTTCATTAAAAATTGAACTGTTTTTAAAAAATGGGTCTTTTTGTCTTGAAAATTGTACTCTTTGATTGAGTATTGATTTATGTTGCTGAAAATTTATATTTTTGGGTAGAAAATTCAATTTTTTGTAGATAAACAGTTTTCTCGGTTAAAAATTCTAGTATTTTTTTTGTTTTTTTTTTGTTTGCTTTGCAGAACATTTGTCTTTTTGGGTAGAAAAATTCATCCTTATTTATTAAAAGTTTTTTTTTACAAATGTAATCTTTCTCGCTTGGAAATAAAATGATTTATTAAAGATTGAAGTGTCTTATAAAAACCCGTCTTTTTGGTTTAATAATTCTACTATTTGGTTCAAAATTTAATTATGTTTTTGAAAATTCTACAATTTTTTTTGTATTTTTTTGTTTGCTTTGCAGAACATTTGTCATTTTGGATAGAAAAATTCATCCTTATTTATTAAAAGTTTATTTTTTTTACAAATTTAATCTTTATTGCTTGGAAATAAAATGATTTATTAAAGATTGAAGTGTCTTATAAAAACCCGTCTTTTTGTTTTAATAATTATACTATTTGATTCAAAATTTAATTATTTTTTTGAAAATTCTACTATTTTGGTAGGTAATTTAACTGCCTCGTTGAACAGTCGTCTTTTAAGATATAAAATTTCTCGTTTTGGATTAAAATTCTTCTTTTTTAGCAGAAAATAAATTTGGTTGAAAATTGATCTTTCTAGTTTTAAAATTATTGACTTATATTTTTGGTTACAAATAAATTTCTTGGTTAAAAGTTTGATTAGTTATCTAAGAATTTAACAATTTTGTTAACATTTCATCCTTTTTGTGGATAATTCACATGTGTTGTTGGGAATTCGCCCCTTTGGCTTTAAAATTGAACTATTATGCTCAAAATCAAAATTTTTCGTTTAAAATGAACTTCTTGGTTAAAAATAAATATTTTATGGATAAAATAAACTTTTATGTTAAAAATGTATCTGTTTTGGTGGAAATATTATTTTTATTTGTTAAAAATTAACTTCTTTGTTGAAAATTCAACAATTAGGTAGAAATTTAATGAATTTGAGAAAATCTCATTTACTTTGTTAAAAATGTAATTATTTCGTTGAAAGTTTAACTGTTTTGGTCAAAACTTTATTTTAAAAAATGTGTTCCCTATTATTTTCTTATATTCGTGAAAATTATCCTATTTTATTCAGTTTGAGAGCAAAGTCTATAACTCCTAAAATGATAAAGTATAATATCATTTCTTTATAAATATTTATTTGCAAAGAAGAAGGAAAAGAAGAGATTTTAAGAAATTAGCTGATTGAAATTGTGCTTGAAATGTTTCCTTACCGATGAGGGGCAAATTTTCTAAAACCGGTGGAATTTTGTTGCCGAAGTAAATTAAAAATATCGAAGTAATCAGAGCTGTACATCCAGCTATAGCTATTCTTACTTCACTTTGAGGCGGCAACCAAAAGGCGATGAGAGTGAGAAAAACGATTGCTATATTGGAAAAAAGAAATTATATGAAATAAAATATTAGACAGAAATATGATATAATTTCGTAGTTTTTCGAGTTTATAAAATTTATTATTCAAAGAAAATCAGAATTCTTTGTTCTTTGTTTGATCCATTTTTATAAACGGAAATAATTTATTCATTAAAATTCACTCAATTACACTCAACGCTCGATATAAAACCGGTTTGAGGCGTGCTACCCTCGAGCTGCTTGTCACGCTTGACTGATCACATCCTCTTCTTTGGCCCCGCTGCTTCTCTCATCATGAAACTGCGGAGACTATCAGTTTTAGAAATATCGTAAACCGGGGGGTCTTATATCGGTAGTTGAGTGTAGTTCGGCAGTTGGAGAATATTATTGCATTTAGATACAATTTAAAACAATTTTCAGATTTAATACAAAACGCAAATATAAATAATACAAAAGAGTTGGGTAATACACTACCGTCGGAAATTATTAGATCGACTGACGCAAGTCAAACAGTTTTTTTTATCTACTGAAGAAAATACAGCACGTGATAAGTTTTAAAAAAAATTCTAGATTTTCTAAAATTTTGTACCCCGATTTCAACTTTTAGCATGTCCTAGAAAAATTGTTGCAAAAATCTGAAAATTATACAACATAGAGCCAGAAATTTTATCATTGATTTAAGCCAAAGAAACTTGAAATATCTTCATCGGTTCCCGAGATAGGATTAAAAATGTTGAATCGTATCTGAGCCGGTCTGCTGCTCGCCTCCTTCGTTGAGGCAGGATTGAATAGGCCACGCACAGAGGTGGTTCTTGATTGGGACTCTTATACTTTTGATTCTGCTCATCAGTAATTTTTATTTCAAATTATTGTAAATTTTTTAAATTATTAATTGTTT
>JAAAKG020137961.1:0-12767 GCA_010014905.2 Druon quercuslanigerum
GTTTTGTACACGATTGAAACCCGAAATATCTACTTTATCATAATGAATCATCGTGAAAGCATGAAATCTATTATTAATTGAATTGTTATTTAAATTATAACTGAAAATTTAACTGATCATTTTTTGGTTGAAAATTGATCATTTTTACCATAAAGTTCATGTATTTTGTTCAAAATTCGTCTTTTTTGGATAAAAATTAATCTTCTGGATTGAAAATGTACCTTTTTCAGTTACAAATTAAACTATTTGGTTGAAATCGATATTTTTTAACGGGAAATTCAACTCTTTGGTGGAAAATTAATTTGTTTTGTAGAAACGTCTTCCTTTTTTGGATAAAAATTAATCTTCTGAGTAAAAAGTTATCTTTTTTGTTGAAGTTTGTATCTTTTTTGTTGAAAATTCAATGATTTGATCAATCTGTGAGTTTGAAATTGCAATATTTTTGCTTGAAAAGTTAGGAATTTGAAGCGTTTTAACGTGAATTGTATATAAT
This sequence comes from Druon quercuslanigerum, assembly GCA_010014905.2. Lineage (NCBI taxonomy): Eukaryota > Metazoa > Arthropoda > Insecta > Hymenoptera > Cynipidae > Druon > Druon quercuslanigerum. Next base: position 494 of record JAAAKG020137961.1, read on the forward strand.
ACCCACACTGATTGGACTTGAAAGAAAACATTTCACTATTTTCGTAAAAAATGTCCTTTCTGTCCCTGTTTTTATAGTATATCTATCCACCTGGAAAAAATTTTTACTTGAATATATTAATAGGTCAAAAATGCACTGATTTTTAAGTATATGGAGATAAAATCAAAATATGTTTTAATTATCATTTAATTTTATGGACTTAAGATTAAATTCAAGACATTATTAACTATGTTTTGAACATTCGTTGTTGATAATATATTCCAAAACATCTTGTAATATATACATTTTTAAATCTTTCTAAATTTACCATATTAATAAAATCCTTATAAATTGGTACCAAGATTTTACTGATCCTTTAATAAAGTTACATCCACAAATAAAAAGAAATTATTTAATTTTACATGTAAATAGTGCTATTTTTAAAAATAATTAAATGTTCACAAGGACTGAAGAAGAATAAAATATATTTTTTGTTTTCAGTGGTCTCGTTCTTCAAGACTTAACATTCGTTCATATTGGGAATAGCGACTTGTTGCCAGATGGTTCTATTAATTTCTCCAAACGGTGGCAGCAGTTCAACATTGTCGAGAACATGAAAAGATTTAAAAAAGGGTAAGTTATTCCTTAAAATAAATCACGTCCTCCCGATAAAAAAGTAACCAATTTCTTTGAATATCAGATTAATATTAACAATTTTCCTCAACAGCACCTACCACTTTAAAAAGAACGAGCGAATAATTGCGTTTTTCAACAACTTCAGCGACTTCCTCTGCGAAGACGCCATGTGGCAAATTTCCGAAAGCATCAAACCCCGAGGCGGAAAGAAGTCTTAACTTAAAACCTAAATTACAACAAATTTCTTTTCGTTTTGAAACTTTAAGGACAAATTCTTCCAAAAGGTATTCATTTCGTACCTTCCTAAAGAAATTAAGACCAACTCGAGTCTGACAATTTAGCGACCTCTATGAGGTTGAATCTACGACAAGTTTATACTTGCGTAAATTAAATATTAAGTATACGAGACAAATGATTCAAATAATCGAATGGTGATCCTGAAGAGATCTTTCACAAATTAGAAAAAGCCAAATTTTCACGCTCTTCGTCAGCCTTTCAACTATTAGCATAGCTAATATTCATGTTTGCTTTAAACCTCGAACGCTAGAGGCGTTTCGAGAAAATGCTTTAAGAGTAACTATAATTATATATAATTATATAATTAGTAGAGGACTAACACGCGAACCCCAAAACTTTAAATCTACTCTACGAGTATCTATATATTATTTATTTATTCGATTACTTTCGCAGCTAACTTGTAAGATAATAAATACTCTCTTACGGAAAAATATTATCGGATAATCGTAGTATAGGTCTGAAATGATTTTCCTATAATTAATCTCCTATCATATTTTCACGATTATCGGAAATTTATTATAGAAAATCATAAAGAAAACGATTAGAATTCAATCAGCATCAATCTATCAATCCACATATGGAACTACACAAAAATAGCGATTCTGAAAAAATAAACTACATTAAAGTGGCCCAAGAACGCATTGAATTTTTTTTCTTGAATTTTTATGCATATCGCCCCCAAATTTGTTTGAATTCACAAGAAAATAAATGAGTTTTTTCAAATGATATTTAGAGGTTCCGAAAGCCCCATGAAGTTAAGTACGTGTTTCCAATAAGCAAAAAATATGTTTTTGTCAAATTTATTCCTCATCGTCAATACTAGGTAAGTCGATTTGAAACTTAACATTTCTCTTTACAGTTATCTATAAAATATAAATAAATAATTACTTTTTAAATAGCACCTCTATAAGTCGGTTTTATAGGGTACCAAAAAACCCTATGAGTGAATAGAGTTAGAAAGTCTGCTTTTTCAACTTTTTGTCCACTTTTCACTTGAAGTAAGGCAAAAATGAATGCAATTTTTCCAATATAATTGTTTTAAAAAATTATTATTATATATAAATATATTCTTCTATAGTAATCCCAGATAGTTAGATTTTTTTCTGAATTTTTTTACTTGGCGACTTTTTACTTAGTAAAGTAACAACTATGGCTGAAATTTTTATCTTTTCTTTGATTTTTTCATTATGAAAAAGTAATAAGTAAATATTAAAGAGAATAATTTTTTTAATTGTCTCTTTTTTTAAATATATTTTTCTGAAATAAAGCAGATATTTCAAATATTTTTCATATTTTCTATATGGATCATATTGAATGTAAATTTTCCTTGAATTAGTTATTGAGAGCCTTTTTGTTTAAATTAATATTTATATGTATTATTTGTTCCCAACTAAGAACCATTGAACTAAAAACTATCTTTTCTAAAGAAATTAGGTATAAATAATAATAAATTGTTTAAACAATATTATTTATTAACACGCATTACTTATTAGCTCACTAAGTAAGAAATGGACAAAGAGTTGAATATTTAAAAAAAACACAACTTTCTAGCATTATTCGAAGAAAGTATTATTAAAAATAATAATAAATTTTAAAAACAATTATGTTGTTTAAGTTGCTTTAATTTTTACCTCACTCAAGTGAAAAGTTCACAAAAGTCTGAAAACTTCTGTTACAAATTGCAACTATCTAGCATTACTATAGTAGAAGATATTTATAAACAATAATAATTTGTTTAAACAATTATGGTTGCAAATTTCTAACATTATTAAAAGAGAATATTATTAAAAATAGTAATACATTGTTTGAACAATTATGTTCTTTAATTCTTAAATTTATAAAATAGATTTATAGGGGCGATATTTAAATATTAATTTTTAATTCCTATTCTATGGCTAATTGTGCAGAGAAATATTGAGTTTAAACTAGATTCATCTAAATATAATTTTTTTAACGCATTTTTTTATGGATTTCAGCAAGTTTGAGAGCGATATGCATGAAAATTCTAAAAAAAATGTGAACCGCCCTAATACTATACACACCAACAATGTGAATTTTCTTGAAATCTTTTGAAATCTTTGAAAAAGTTTGCGATCGGTAGAAATAATTTAAAATCCCTTTAAATTAAAATAATGTATTTTCTAAAGTTCTCCCGAAATTCCTTGAAATTTTTTTAATCCTCTGAAAATAACTAAAAATAAACTGAAATCCAACGTGAAGTAAATAAATCAATCATTCGTTTCTATTTAACTTTTTACAATATTTTAACATTATTTATTTCTATACTGATAATAGGAAAATGTGAATTTCTGATAATATTTTTCCGTAAGGGCTTTAGTCTTTTTTCAGTAATTTAGAATTCATTCGTTGTCTAGGTTTATGTACATAGAAGCGTTTCAATGGTCAACATGAAATTATTGTTGATTATACAAGGAAGAACACCAATTGCGTTGATTAATGTAGAGCTATTGTTGTTCCGGGTCGTCGCTCTTAAGATGCGCGAGTCGGAAAACATGGTACGACTGAGAGCAACTGTTGCATATACTATTGTATATGGATATGGAAAAAATTTGGTTGCAAACTTGTTAATAGTTATTCAAGCTTTCAGCTTTTTACCAAGATGCTATTTAGGAATTTAGGAACCAACGTTAAATTATCTTTAGGAAAGTTCATTATTTCCAGTTTTCTTTTTAAACTCTATTTTCAGACCTCACATCAAATTTTCTCACATTTCCTTTTTTTTTTTTTTGCTATTTCAACTTTAGCAAAGCTCTGTACTTTGAAAATAATCATTTACTAAAGAAAACTTAAGAGTTCCAACTGGAAACTCTTCCAATAAAAAATCTTTCGAAACAATTAAAATTAGTATTTTCCCCGAAAGTCTATGTTTGTAAAAAATTTCCACAATAACTGTGAGGTCTTTTTTGATTTAGAACATTGATTTAAAATTTCGATCAAGGAGGATCAAGCGTGGACATTTATTAGTCAATTAATCTAGACTAATCGGAAAAGATTGAGTAGAGTCTGCAAATGTAGAACTTTTCACCAGCTTGGTAAGAAATTAACAACTCGAAATGTAAAGTAAGAGCCTAAATGAAAAAAAAAACTGATTCACATTTTTCGTGATAATAGATTTTTTCAGTCTGTCCGATCCATTCCTGAATATGCTTTTTCACATGTACATACCGGTACAAACTTCATTCTGCTTATCGTAAATTTAAGGGAGTCATTATTTTATAGATTAAATTTAATTTACAAAAGTTTGTAAATGATGAATTATAAATCACTTGTATTAGATTCATTTAAATGAGCAGCTACTTTCGATTGATTGTAAAATTAATTAAGGAAAGAAACGATAGCAAATTATAAATGAAATTAAGAATGGACGTGTGTATTGTGTTTAATTGAATGCTTCTTCCATTTGGTAGTCAGTGATTGTATAAATTAATTTCGCTTTGTCGAAGAAAAATGTATTTAAACTACTTGTAAATAACGAATCGATACGAACTTGTTTCTTCTGCTGCGCTAACAGCGTCTATATTGTAATAATTATATGCGTATTACACTCTACTACCATTCGTCACATCCATGACATCAAAATTGTTCTTTTTAAGCGAGAATCATCATTGTGATGTCATTATACGTTCTAGCATAGTCACGAGCTCACAGTCTTTATATTGTTTTTATTATTTAACGATTAAAACCCGAAATCAGCTAATATGAGTTTTCCAATTTCAATTTTGTATCCTATTTCCTTTGGTCTTCAGTTCTTCCAGTTTCATTTCTGCATTCTCATTTCGAAATCCATTCTCTTTCAATCCACTCTGTACAATTTTTCCATCACAGATTATTTTATTTATTACGAAATTCCACGTCGTGTTAATAAAAATTAAAAATAGCCGTATGTAGTCTCAAACTTGAAAGTCTTTCCGATTGGAAGGCAGAGTGAGAGAAAAACAACCAGTGAATGTGCAACGAAAACTTAGACTTGATTTTACCGAGTAGCTAGGGAATCATAAAATATTAAGAAAGTAAAGACATTGTGATTTCTATACATGTGTATATCATATTATACTTTGATTATGAGTATTTTCATGAAATTTTCAACTATAACTCATTTTTCTATGTATTCAAATCGATATGAAAGCTTAATTGTAGATTTTGGCCATAAACACTATGCACATAATAAAAATATAGATTCCACTCGTGCTGCACAATCTATCTCCAAGGCGAGAGGTATTTGTAGCTTTATAGATTAAATAGCGAAAAAATTGGTGTAGTCTTCACCACTCTAAAAAGTACCACTTTCAACGATTTTAGAATCTGTGACTCAGTCATTTCAGGGAACAGTCTAGCCGAGAGATGGAAATTCTTGAGGAGTACCTAATATTCCTACGGTCACTTTTAATTCTCTTTTTGAAATCGACAATATTTGTGCAATTTTAATCTGAATCGTATTATAGAATACATTCCATTTTTAATAATTGCAATTTGAAAATGTCCACTATAAACGTGTTTTTTAATATCTTTTCAGGATTAAACATGTTTTTAACTGTTAATTGCAATTCATTTAGTTTTGAAGTGAAAGTACTATATAAGAAATAAAAATCATATTTCATTCTATTGAATTTTGCAGTTGCTCATTTTCAAATGCGTATTTTTCTTTTAAAATTGATATTATTGTATATTAAAATTTTAAATCCATTCGTCCACTAGAAACCTTTCTTTTTTACAATTTCTAAATTTGCAGGATTCAATGTTTGTTTTAAATGTTAGATTGCCGTTTATTTAATACTGAATGGTTCACTGCAAACAAAATTATCCCAATATCTTCCAGATACTTTTTGGAAATGTTGTAAATCTTTGAAATATTTTGAAATATTCTCTTAAAATTAATTTTGAAAAGCAAAACAAGAAACCATTCTCAACTTTCCTTTCTAAATTTTTTGTTCAAAATTGAAAAAAATTTAGATTTTGTTTTAAATTATTTGAAATCATTCCAAGTTTTCAAACGATTTTTATGTTGGCCCCATCCGATTCGAAATTTTTTCTCCCGTCCAATTAGACAAACATTTCAATATGAAATTGTGCAAAAGTTAGAAAATTTAGTTTTAAAATTGTCTTAATTTTTACGATTTAATTGAAACCTCATTAATTTTAAACCCCTCGATCCACAGTACATAAAATATTCATTATGTTGGGATGGATCGAGTTTTAGATTCTTTATTTTTAATGCTTCAGTTATAAAAAGATTAATTTGTTTTCAAGCGTTTTAATTTGGTAAATTTTCCAATTTAAAACTGCATCGTTTTATTGTAAAGATATAAAATATTTATAAACACTTTTAAATTGTTAAAATAGGAAGAAGGCCAATTACATACTTTTTCTTTTAATTTAATTCTTCCATTTCAAACGTTTTTATTTTACAATTTGCAAATGTTCAGGATTTAATTTTTTTAATTAAAAACTTCTAACATTCCTAACTTTCAATTACTGAATTTAGAATCCTTCAAGTTAAATTCTTTAAAATTTAAAACCTTTAAAAATGTTTATATTTTTATTTAAACTTTCAAATTTAAAATTCATTCAAACATAAATTCCTCGATTTACAATAGGTAAAATTGATTAATTTTGAATGAATTAAATTTTAGATTTTTTAAATTATGAAAGCTTTAATTTTAAACAAATACATTTATTTTAAAGTGTTTTAATTTCGAAAAGTCATCAACGTTTCCAATTTAAAAATTGTGTAACTTGAAAACTATTCATTTTTCAATAGTGAAAATTTCGAAGGGTTTAGATTTCAAATTCTTCTAATGTAATGTTATGGGCTTAAAATATTTCAGTCTTCAAAAAAATTAAAAATCGAAATCTGAAGTTATGTACCCCTCATGAGTTCACATTTTGGAATAATTAAGGATCTCCAGCCTCTTTAATATTTACTATCATTTAACATACCTTCGATATCCAAAGCACTTGAACAAACAGAAAGAAATTCAAGCTTGAAATGAAAACTAACGTAACAAATAAACAATTAAAAATATCTGGAGATTCTGCAATTATTGTCGAAAAAGGAAAAATTCTGAGACAACTATAATTCCTATTGTCTACCAAGATTTTGCTCAATCGTTTTAACTATACAGATTAGTATTTTACACTTTAAAAAAAGAAATACAATTTAAAAGTAGTGGAAATGTAACATATCCTAGAGTCTCTGAATGGTTCAAATCGGTTTTAAAGGCTGTTCCTCTCGACGTCGCACTGATATTCCTTAAATAATATTTTCTCAACATTTTTGGCTCTACACTCGTGCACCTGTATGAAACAATATTTATGAAATCGGTTCTCTAAACGAGCGAGCTCACTAGGCTGTGAATGCCGATGGCATAGTCAGAACCAAGCGATCAGTGGCTGGTCATCCGGTTCTTCGAACAAAACTTTAAATTTGTGTAAGCTTTTTCACTTATCGGGCCATAATCATAGATTGAAGAATCAAATAACTCTCGCTGAAATCAGTGTACTGTTAATATTGAAAAAAGTATTGCTGTAATTTCTAAGGAAAAAGCCAAATACCATCAACCTGTAACGAGTATGATAAATGTTTTATTATAAATCTTTCCTTGGATATACATAAAATATGTGTCTAAGCTTAAGGTAAACAATAGCAGTAGCGTTTGTTAGAAGATGTCTGTGCACACTTCACCTACAATTAATGCTGAAACGGGTGCTAAAGTAGCGCTTAAATTGAAGATAAAAACAAACAATCGAGCAATAATTGCTCTCTGAGCAAATATACATATCCATTTACAACATTTTCTGGATTAATTCCAAACTGGAAGGGCTAAAATTGTATCTGATTATTGCATTTAGTGACAAAAGAGAATTTTTGTTTATTGACAACGGGAGAAAGGCAGTTGTCAATTTTAGTTTCGATTCATTATTTTTGTAATGAAAGCTGAGGCAGTAGCGCTTCGGATTCATATAGACGAAAGGTTGCGCGTTCGATTCTCGCTGCCTACACTATTTTGGCTTTATTTTTGATCACTTAAATTTGTATAATTATAATTTCTTTTAATAGTCTTTTAAAATAATGCAATTAATAATTTTGAAATGCCTTTTTTCACGGAAAATTGAATTTTTTTAACTTTATCTTGATTTTTGTAAAAAAATTTAATCTCTATAAATGTTTATTAATTATTTTTATAATGTTAACTAATTATATTTTAAACTAGAAGTATGATCGATGTTTTTTTATTCATATTTCGTACCTTACGAAGCAAAAATTTGTTTGAAAACAAAATCAGGTGTGTTTCACAATTTAAAACCCTCGTTCATACCGCTAATTTTAAATATAACGAAAAACATGATAACGTTTAAAAATTTAGTTTTTCCATGAAAGATGAATTTATAAAAATTATTATTACCATCATTTTAAAAGATTATTGAAGGAACATACATTTATAAAATTTTTCATAACGAAAAATCCAGGACCCAGGTAATGAGCTTTCATTACACAAAGTATAGACTGAAACCAAAATTGATAATTGCCGGTCTTCCCTTGTGAGACTTTTGATCTAAAACAAACAGACTGCCATTTATGACCTAAATTCTGTACGAAAATGCAACTTTATAATTTTTTATTTTATCAAGCTGTCGATAACGATGCAAGTAGAAATATTTTTCGCCTTGGAAAATATATGAAATGTTGGGCTTTCAGTCTTACAAATGTTTGTTCTTTTTGCATTTCAATATTTTAAGTAAAAATCTGATAAAAAATTATTAAAAAATTAGTCATCTTTTTTGTAATGTATAGACCATTCAATTGGCAATTTTTGATTTTCCATTTAAAGCAAGCAATCATACATTAAATATTCAAAACCAAACAATTGGACACTAAACGAAACTGAACTGTTTGAAATAGAAAGCCTTAGATCGTTAAAATTTTAAAGAGATAAATTTAAACTTTGAACTTACATTTTTTCTTGTTCTACTTAAAAAATGTGTAATTTATAGGAGGAAATTGTTGGATTTTCGTTTAGAAACTTTTTAAGAATTGTGAAAAGTTTCAATAGAACCAAAAATGTTCTTAAAATTGTTCTAGGAAAATTGAAAATGGTTTTTCATTTTCTTTTACAAAATTAATTTTAAGAGAATATTTAAAAAGATTTTCAAAATTTTCAAAAAAGTAAGTTACGACAAATTCGAATCATTTTCAATAATATTGAGATATTTTTAACAAATACAAAATTTTGCTTTATATTTCTGGAAAATTTAATATAAAAAAATCATTTTTAGAAAATGTTTCCAAACAAATGCCGATGTATAAATAACAATGGAAGCATTACTGATTTAAAACTATTGACATGAAAAAAATTTAACATCTCATTTAAAAACTTATCAGTTAACAAAAAATTAATGGTTAAATGTTTTATTTTTCCAGCTTCAAATTGTTTTAAAGGATATAGTTTTAAAAATTTACAAATTTATTGATTCATTTTTATATTCAAAGAATTTAAAATGGGAAAATGGAATATATTTTTTGAACAGAACTGGATTCTTTGAACTATGCAATTTATAAAAGTTTGAAACTTTTAATTTTGCAGTTTAACTAATTTAAAATTGTTTTATTGAAAAGTGTTAATATCTTCTTTTTTATATGCGTAAATTATTGAACGTTTAAATAAAACATTTTTGACACACAATATTTTTTAACTTCAGTTTTAAAATTTTAGAACTCAAGAGTTCCAGTTTGAGTACTTTAATTGGCAATTCAGCTTTTAAAACTTTAAATGACAAATTTTTAGCTTGAAGAGTTCGAATTTTTTAATTTCATTAAACGTGACAAGTTTTTATAAACCGGCAAATGACCTGGAATTTAAAAATTTGATTTTCTGTTTTAGATATTTGATATTGTTACTTTCCGTTAGTTTAAAGCTATTTCATAATAAATGCTTGCAGTTTGTAAATGATTTTATTTCGACTGTTCTTACAATGTAATTTTTGTTTAATTTGAAATACTTCTGTGTGGACAATTTTTTAATTTTGTCCGCATCTACTTTTAAAAAATTGCAAATCGAAGCGTTCCATTGTTGAATTGTAAATATTTAAGCATTTAAATTTTAAAGTGACAATTTTTTAAAGTTTTAAATTTTTTCACTTTAAAAACGTTTTAGTTAAACAATGTTCAGTATTGAGTTTTTGTTATACATATTGTGCAACTGCAATTTGTTAATTTAAATAAAATCTGGAACATTGCCATTCAAATTGCTGAATTTGGAACGTGTAAATTTGAATTCTTGCAAATATTAAAGAGTTTTAATATTATTCAAATATTTCTATGAAATTTCATTAAATAAACAATTTGCTTGAAAACGTTCGATTTTGGAATTGAAATATTTTTTTGATTGAAGATTCTGAACAGAAATTTATCTCGTTAATAACTTATTTGTATTTTAAAAGTAATTTTAATAAATAAGAAGTTCAGAAATTCATAATTTTAGGTTTATAAAAAAAGAAAGCAATATATCGAATATTTTCCTCTATTTTAGAAAATGTTTCGAAAAATATTTCTACAATATATATTTCCAGAAATTTTACATAATTTCTTCTCGTAATATCATTTAAAAATTCCAAGAAGCTGGGAACTTATTATAAAAAAATTATTGTTCCTCTTATTTTAAACGTGTTACAAGATTTGCAAAGAAAATAACATTTTTTATAAACTCTCCGCACAAAGTTATGTTAAGAATCTCTGAACAAATTTAATAATTTTAAAATTTGTGAAAATGGTAAAATTCTGAAGATGTGTTAGACCTTGATCGACCTAGATATTAATCTGAAAAATCTTTCAATTATTCCCCTCTCCTAAATTTGATTACTTTAAAACCAAATTAGCTTAGTAACAACAGGAAGTAAATAAATACACCAGAAACACACAATTCATTAAGCATATCAGTGGTAAGTGAATAAAACTAATATTAGTCGTCCAAATATTTTCTTTGGAACGATAATAAAAAATTGAAAAACCTAAGTGGGGGGACTAAATAGTTTTTAGCGCATAATTATTAATCACATCGATGGATTGGAATAAAACAAGTTGGCATGAGTTGGTTGTGAATTTTCATGATTTACTATCATGTTTTCGATAATTACTTTTAATTGTTTATACACATACGTATACATAAATATTATAATTACATATATAATTATTAATATATGTATAAAACATTTGACACAGGTATTTTAACAATTGCGACTGATCGACCGATTTTGTTGTCGCAGCATTATAAAAAAATGTACAATTTCTTGCGGATAATTAACAATCTATTTTTTGTTCCAATATCTTGTGGAGCGATATATATAATGTCGACGTTTGAATGAGATGTTATTTCTTTCATTTTGTATCGAGCGTATGAAGGAAATAAATATTGTTTGAGAACTTTCTGCAATTTACTTTTCAATTTAATCTTTTTATTTGATACTTTATTTTTCCTATACAATATATTTCCTTTACAGAATATATCCTACAAAGAATGTATTTTACATAGACTATATTCTACACATAACTAAATGTAATTACTTTCTTCTGAAAATATTCTCAAAACATTGTACACAAAACTATTGTATCCAATATTTTTCCTACACAAAATATATTCTACACAAAATATTAAAACTCGCCCTGTTGAAAATTTCTATATAGAATCCTGTATAGAATCCTACGTATGAACTTCCCAGCTGAAAGTAAAAAGATTCACAAAAAATAGCAACGTATGGATAGATAAAGATAGATATTCAATCCTTCCCAAATTCATACTTTGCATCCCACAAGCTCATCTTTATCTTTCCACGCCCTATCCGTCGCATCTACAAGTCTATCTTTTTTTATCCCTGAATCTATCCCTGACAGTCACAACTGTCTATCTTTTTCTATCTTTGTTGTACACAAATGTCTATCTTCATCTATCCCAGACTACCCACTGTCAACGATATATCGTTTTAATTTCTATCCTTTTGAATCCACTCAAAAATGTTGTACGTATATGCCTGACATAGTATACGCGATGTCAAAAGACTTCCTCATGAAATAAGTCTAACAACGACTTTCATTCTTCGATCCCTCTACCCCTTCCCACTTTTCTCCTTTACTTCTCTTTCATAAAATAATTTATCAGATTTGGTGGTTTTTTCCCGTAAAAGTGCTTTTTCTCCACGTATAATAAACGTCACTCTTAATTCAAGTCATGTCAAATTTCTCTCAGATTGTGTAACAACTTCTACCAATCCTCCTTCTTCTTCTTCTTCTTCTTCTTCTTCTTCTTTAGGGATTTTTCTTTAGCTCTAGGTCTGTAGGAATTTCCAGGTT
>JAAAKG020137962.1:0-12767 GCA_010014905.2 Druon quercuslanigerum
AATAATATAGATAAATAATATTAATAACAAGTTTGCCAAGAAAATAATTTGATTAGATTTATAAAGAAATTTTATATATTGAAAATTTAGTTTTAAAATAATAATTATTTAAGGAAATGACAAATTTTTTGGTAATTTTATTCAGTCGAAGAAAACTTTAATTTATATTTTTAATTATCCTGTTATCATACATAAAAAATAATCCATTTTTAAAAATAATTGTTGACGCACTCAAGATTTTCTAAATATATAACTTTAAATTGATAAAATTTTTTTTTCCAAGTTACAAATAAATTTTGTTTAATAATTAAAGTTTAGACTGTGGAAAACTGCGTGTGAATGTATTTAATTAAACATTATTAATTATTAATAATTATTTAAATATATATGTATATATAAATTGCAGTTTTAAAAAGAACTTCCACTATTTTTCCAATTTACAAATAGAGTAAGCCTAAAAATTAACTGAAGTTAACAAAATCAATTAAAAACAATTTATTTTATTATTATTATTATATTATTTTATTATTATTATTTTTTCCAAATTACAAATAAATTTTGTTTAATAGTTAATAGAGTAAGCGAAATAATTAACTAAAGTTAACACAATCAATTAAAAACAATTTATTTTTATTGTAAAAATATTAAATATAGATGATGCAAAAAAGTTGCAGTTTTTTCTGAAATTTCAAACTGCTTTTCTACTATTCGCTTGGAGGGTGTTAATAAATAATTCACTTTAGCAACAATAATTTTCAAATAAATTATTGTTGTTGATAACTATTTTTTATAAACTTCTTTTAGAGAAATACTAGAAAGCTTTTTTCGGAAATCTTTAGTTTTTGTTTCACTTTTTAGTTATAGACAAGTAATAAGTGAACATCAACAAAGATTATTTTTCAAATATCATTTTAATATTTTAGGTGAATTATTTTTACTCTTTTCCCAATAAATGAAAAAAGTTAATTTAACCAAAAAAGCTAAATTAAAATTATTGTTTTGAATTACAACAAAGAATGGATAGCTCAGCATAAAAAATTTGGGATTGCACGAATTTTAACGTCAGCCCCCCCCCCCGTTCCCTAGAAATTACCTGAAATACATGTAGAAAATTTAAAGCATATTTCAAACATTTTTTTTATTTCAGAAAAATATATTGATAAAGTAGAAAGAGATTGTTTAAAATATTACTCTCTCTAAAAATTATAAAGAAAAGTTAAACATTTTAGAAGAAACCGAAAATTTTTTGCTCTTATATAAAAGAAGATAACTATAAACAATAATAAATTGATTCGACAAATATTTTTATTTGACTTGCATGGATTATTACTACACTTAGTGAAAAGAGGACAAAAAATTAAAATGTTAGAAAACAAAATATAGGAGAAAATAGTTATAAAGAATTACAATTTGTTTAATCAATTATGTTTGTCAGATTTTAATGATTATTTATCTCAGACTAAGTACAAAGTAGATAAGAATTCGAACATTTAAGAAAGAACCAAAAATATCTTTCATTATTATCGGAGAAGATAGATATAAACAATAATAAATAATCTAAACAATATTTAAAAAAAAATGTTAATAACTATTACCCGACGTTTCTTGAGAAGTTGACAAAAAGTTCAGAATTTCAGAAAAAACCGCAACTATCTAGCATTCCTATTGGAGAAGATAGTTATAAACAATAATAATTTCTTGAAACAATTATTTTTGCTACATTAAATTCAACAGTAACTCACTCCAAAAGAAAAGTGTACAAAAAGTTGAACACGTCAGAAAGACTGCAATTTCTAGCATTATTTTCAAAGAACATATTAACAATAATAATAAATTATTTAAACAATCATGTTTATTAAAAATAATTACCTATTACCTAACTCTAATTAGAAATTGGATAAAAAGAGTACATTCTTTTTTTAACCGCAACTTTCTATCTCTAATCTAAGAGAAAATTTCTCAAGACAATAATAAATTATTTAAACAATTTATTTAAAAATCTAATTAGCAGAATAAAGTATTTTTTTCTGTAACAGAAACAATTTGCATTTTTGACAAGCAAAAAAAAATTAATTAGCGCTAAAAACTCGCAAAACACATCTTTTCAATTATGGGTTTTTCTTGGGATGGGGTGGTGATATTTGAAAAGTAATATTTTATTCGTATTATATGGCTAATCGTGAACAAAAATGTTGAGCTTCGGCTATTGAAGATTCGGAATAAAATTTTTAAAAAAATATATATTTTTTTTCTTATGGGAAATACGCGTCAAATTGCATATGACTTGAGTTAAAAAAAGTTATTACCATAACATAAAAAATTATTGCATTTTTTTTTTGTAAATTTAAAAAAATTTGGAGATTTCCCTGGCCAACGACCATCCTAATATTAGCAGGTACGAGTAGCAGGTTCGAGAGAAAAATTCCGGACAATGAATTAAATTCTCGGTTTTTCCCGATTCCTCGATAAGGTAGACACAATAGTAAGATCGGTACTCACGAATTTTTTTAATGTTAACACATATTACTTTATTCTAAAAAAAAAAATTAGTAAAGAAAGTGTTACCTAGTTTTCTTTCCAGGCGGGATATCTTGACCAGGTCAGCATATAGGCAGAACTCTATGGTAAAATTTCTACCTTCAAGAATATTCTACAGCTGAAAAGGTGTATGTCCGTGCTAAGTTGCTAGAATTTTCTCGAAGGGTTTCGATGACATTATAAAATGATATTGCGCAATGGTGAGAAATGAATTTAACGTAAACAACTTCAAGTTTATTTATTATCGCAATTAAGCATTCCGCATAATAATTTTAAGGTTATATTTTGATTTACCCTTGCGTTTTTTACTGTGAAATATAGTTTAATGAAGCAAGGTTGAACTTATTAATTGCGCAGATAACTCGTGAAAAAATATTCTTCTGCAGTCCTTCTAGAACTTTAATACAAAGATGGCAATATAATAAAAATAAACATTTTATAATATTTCAATTTATTTGAATCGTGATAAGACATATATCATCCTTCTTTTCTGTAAACTTTATTACACAGTAGAAAATGCAAGATCAAATAAAAATATAACTTTGAAACTGTTTACGCGAAATACTTAATTGAGATAATAGAGACCTTGAAGATGTTGACGAAAAATTCATTTCTTAAAATTGCGCAATATAATTTGATCTCGTCAACGTAACCATTCAAGAACATTCTAGAAACTTAGAATGAACATGAACCACTTAAACTGTATAATATTCTAGAAGACGTTGATGTCATAGAATGATATCACACAATTGTGAGAAATCAATTTTGCGAAAACAGATTGAAGGTCATTTCCTATCTTAATCAATCATTTTGCGTAATAGCTAAGCGATTGTGTCGGTAAATGTGAAATTGAGTGACTGGTTCAATGTGCGCTATTTCCTCATGGCATTAGACATAAGAAAAGACCAGGGCAAATCCAAATATGACCTTCAAAGTGTTTACGCTAAACGCTTCAGTCAGATAATAGATAAACTTAAAGTTGTTAACGCAAAATTCGTTTATTAAAATTGCGCAAAATAATTTTGTGATGTCATCGGGACCATTCTAGAATATTCTAGAAACTTATCATGCACATGAACCACTTTAGCTATAGAATGATATCGAAGATTTAAAGAAAGTACAGTGACAAAATGCATTTTTCCAGTAAGAATTTCGACAATTTACTCAAATGTTTTGTTATTAAGAGCCACTTGTTGAAATAATGTACATAATTTAGTCCGAGGATACTCAGATGCCATTATTCTCCTATACATTCTCCAGGTCCTCAGGACATAGGGTGCAAGATTCACGACTAGAATACCAAGCTCGGTTATAGCCCTGTTCATTGCTCGGAGGAGAGAATGAGGACGACGTAGAAGAAGAAGAGAAAAAAGAAGAGGGTTGAAGTGCCTTATAAAAGCGGGTGGGTGCTGGAATTCAACGCTATTAATAGCGAAGGCTTATTAAGAGCCGGAAGGTCTACTCCTATCTTCTGATCTTGTGGTTATGAAATTGAAAAATTCTTTCGGAATTCTGTTTGAAAATTGGTACTTTGCCATTTCTTTTATTTGCCAAATACTGGAATGGAAGGAAAGTTTCAAATATTAGAAAAAATCAATATTTCATCTACAGAAAATTCTGTTTTATTCTCCTAAGGATATAGACAAGAGGGAAATAAACCGAAAGTGGAAAAGAATCGTGGAGGATAAGTTAGTAACTGAAAACACTTTCTGCGTTGGAAGTTAGACTTATTAAAGATTAATAAACTATCAAAGTGGAAGAGTGGAAAAGTGAAGAATCTTGACCAATAATGAGAAAATGAGAAATAATAGAGGATAAAGTTTTGAACTGGCTGCGACTAAAGGAGGCAATAGAAGTTCGGAACAATATGAAGAAAATAGCGTAAAAATCTGGATAATAATATTTTATAATGTCTCTTTTGTTGCTTCTATTTTAATTTAATATAAAACAAAAGTCTAATTATTATTAATAATGCTAATCTACACACATTCGATGTCTATATATTCAATGTTCTTTAAGAAAGATATAGAAAACTTTTAAAATTTCCACTGACAATGTCATCTGAGATTAAAAATTATATTCACCGAATTTTCGCCGTTCAAAATGGAAAAATGTTCAATTATAAATCTTTAAAATTTAATCATTCCAAAAAAATATTTGAATTAAGTAATTTGAAGTGAAAAACATTAAAAACGAAAAAAATCTACTATTGAACTTTGAAAAATCAAATGAATACGAACTTCGTTTAAAATTGAAAAAACTTTCTTTATATTCAAACCCTCAAAAATTTCAAATCCTTGTAGCAAATTGAAACCCTTTATAAATTAAACATTTTTAAATTGTTGATTAAACCTTTTAAAATTCACTGATTTCATTTTTAATTGCCAAATTTAAAATGATGAAAGAGACATTTTTTGACCTTTTAATTTAAAATCGTTTAATTTCTAACACTTCATTTAAAATTATTGTTTAAAGTTATTGTTTCGTTTCCTGAAATTCTTTGAATTTTCTAAATGATCTGAAATTCACTGAATTCCCTGTAATCCTTAAATATCCTGAATTCCTCAAAAATTGTAAATTCTTTGATTATTCACAATTCTCATAAATCCTTGAATATTCTGAAGTCTCTGAATTCCTTGAATATTCTAAATTCGTCACATGAACAGAATTCTCTAAATCTTATTTCAGTAATTTTACTACTATCAGCATTTGAAACTGAAAATTAATCAATTTTACAACTTAAAAATAGACCAATTCCATAATGAGAACTTTAAAGTAAAAAATTCACAAATTCAAAACTTCAAATTAAAATTTTTCATTTTTTTTTAAATAAAGAGTTTTTTATTCGGATAAATGAAAGCTTAATGGATTTAACGAATTCCTGAAAATCTTTCCATTTATTGAATTCTCTCAAATCCTTGATATCTTTGCATTTCCTGAAATCATTGCATATTCTGAATACCCTAAATTGCTAAAAAAAATTTAATTCCCTGAGCGCTCTGAAATCCCTCAAATTTTCTGAATTTACTGATACTCTTAAATTCCTAAAAATTTCTGAATTCCTTAAATCTTTCTGAAATCCTTAAATTTTCTGAATTCCTGGAATATTCTAAAGTGCCTCTGAAAGGCACTTTCACTCTGAAATCCTTGAAATTATCTGAATTCCCTGAAATCCTTCGGCATTGCGAATTCCTGAAATATTTTGAATTCCCAGAATTCCTTGGATATTTTGAATTCCTTATATTCTCTATATTCCTTTTATCCTTAGAATTGTTATAAATCTTCAAATTTCTTTAATTATCTGGATTCCAAAATTCTCTGAAATGCTGAGTCCCATGAATTCTTAGAAAATTTGTTGAATTTCTGAAATCCCTTGAATTCCGCGAATGGACTGCAATTCATGAAATTCTTTTACTATTCTAAATTCTTGGAATATTCAAAATTCCTGTATTTCTTTAATTTTTTTTCTTCCATAAATTCTCTGATATCTACACTCTACTTTAGGTATATTAATCAATTAATTAAAAGAAATCGTTCTCAATTTCCTGAATTATATCAATATTCTAAAATTCCTAAATGCCTTGAAATTCTCTGAATTCCCTGCATTACTTAAATATTCTAAATTGAGCACCCCGATTCCAGAACGGGACATAACTCTGTAAAGTTGGAGGGAGGCTGGCCCCTGGCAACTAAAAATCGAAATTTGAAAATTTAATTTTTGAAGAATGCATTCTAATAGGAAATTAGATGGCGCATCTTTTTCCTCTAGAAAAAAGTTTAATCTATTGTAGTTTTCGAGATAACCATGATAATGACGTTTTTTTATGAAGACGATTTGTAATTAATTTTTTATCTCTCGCTCGTCGTCACATCTACAGTTTTTAGAATTTTTTTATGAAACTTAGAGGCAATACTCTCCAAAGTATCCTTAGAACAAGGATATAAGCCAAAAGTGTATATCATTATTTCTAACAAAATAAAAAATAGTTTTCTAGGCCATTCCGAACTTAATTTCTTATAATCTTCGATCGCTTCGTTTATCGAGCGAAATTTGTGCAAATATCAGCTTTCTGTGGGGAAATTGATCAGAAAACTCTAAAGCAGTTTTCTGCGAAAACCTTTTTTTCAAGAAACTGAATGGGTAAATAATTGCGAATGTGAAACTTGGAGCGCGCAATTCGTAACAATCCATGTCTATTAGATGCACGGAACCACTCGCAATACAGCTAGCGAAGGAATAAAAATATAAAAAAAGAAATACCTAGAGCTATATTAGATGACCTTCAAATGTCGTTTCAGCTCTTCTAGCATCATAATAGTTACAGTTTCTGTAGAATTATATAGATAAGTGTGCTTTTTGATACCACAATATTCACATCGTTCCGCGAGATAAATAATATTCCGTGAAAGTCATAGTGGAAGGAATTCTCTCTTTTTTTCAATTTAGAAAAAGAATCACAGGGTACTCTTCGTGCTAGGAAACGCACTACATGTGAACATAACTGGTCGAAAAATGTTAGGAAAAAATGCAGAAATAACGTCAGTGCAATGTGTGAACAATTCTTTCTTGGTTTTACCATTGGAAAACAAATTGAATAAATTGAATAACTTCTGTAGAATTATTCTTGTAGAATGCATTTAATATAATTCTGAACTTTCGCATCATTCACCTGCGTACCTACATTTGAGTCCGTCCTTATGCCTGTCTCCTACAAGAGTTTAGTTCGCGCGCTCCGAGTTTTGCATTCGCAGTTTTTTACCTATTCAGCTTTTTGAAAAAAGGTTTTCACAGAAAACTACCTTATAGTTTTCTGAACAACTTCTCCACAGAAAGCTTATATTTGCTCAAACTTCGCTCGATAAACGAAGCGATCGAAGATTATAAGGATTTAAATTCGGAATGGCCTAGAATACAATTTTTTATTTTGTTGTAAATAATGATATACACTCTTTGCTCAAATCATCGTTCTAAGGATACTTTGGAGAGTATTTCCTCTAAATTTCATAAAAAAAATTCCAAAAACTGTAGTTGTGACGACGAGCAAGAGACCAAAAATTAATTACAAATCGTCTTCAGAAAGAAACATCATTATCGTGGTTATTTCGAAAACTCTAATAGATTAAACTATTATGCTAGAAGAAAAAAGATGCGTTATCTAATTTTCTATAAGAATGCATTCTTAAAAAATCAAATTCTCCATTTTCGATTTTTAGTTGCCAGGGGCCAACCTCCCTCCAACTTTACCGAGTTATGTCCCGTTCTGGAATCGGAGCGCTTAATTTCTGATATTTATATAATTCTCGAAATCATCTGAAAATTTTTAATTGCCTGAATCCATAAATTTTTCGAATTCCTGTCTGTATTCCTCTGAATTCTTAGCATTATTTTGAAGCCCTTGGAACTCAGTTTTTAGAATTGACGAAATTCCACGAATTTCAGAAATTTAGGGAATTTATCTGATGTCAGATACATCTGGGAATTTAAAAAAAAAATCGGAAAACTTTAAGTAATTTGAAGAAATTTAATTAAGGGAGCATTTCTTTTGTATGGAGAGCTCGAAAAATTAACGATAAAGTCATTGAGCTGTAAATCCTGCGACTATACTTTGTCTTCGTTTAATCCAATAAGTCAATTAGCAGATTTGATGATAATGATAACGAATGATACGGTAGGAGGAATTGCACTTTTTTCGATCAAAAATGTCTAGAGCCTTCAATTTTGGTCCGATTTTTAATTTTTTTTAAAATAAAGTTCATTAAATTCTAAAGATCTTGACGCTCTGAACTTTTCTCCCTTCTACCTGTTTATTAACCATTTTCTCACTCAAAGCATGGAAAAACTGAATTTTTTGCATAAAAATTTCTTAGGCTCTAATAACTGATTACGTAAACTTTATATTATCTTAACTGAATGTTTATGGACTCATTAAATAGAAATAATTTGCTCATTATTTCATTTATTTATTATAAAAAAATTTTATGAAAAAATTAGCAAATAGTCTTATTACCAGTAAAAAAATTTTCTATTTGCTAAAAGTGCTTCATAATAATTTAAGAATGATATACAATTACAAAAATAGTTTAAAAAGTTATAATAACCATTGTTATAAACAATTCTTATGGGAAAATATTAAAATTTCGGATTTTTTCAAATTATAATTTCCTTCAATCGTCAGAACGACTTCAGGTATTTCCTAAAATAATAATTATTCAATGATATTGAATAAAATATAACAATTTAAATGTTTATAAGCAATTTAGATAACTAAATTAAAAGTTAAGGCCCTTTCGCATGGAAATACTTTTGTTTTTGCACTGGAAATGTTTTAAGCTATTTGATGAATGACTGCTAGTCACAAAAATATTACAAAAGTTAAGAGTAACAATTGTTATAAATAATTCTCGTGATAAAAATATTAAAATTTAAGGTTTTATTGAATTTTAATTTTCCTTAATCGCTAGAATGGCTACTGATATTCCTGAAAAGTTTACCTTTCATAATAATAAGTAAAATATGACAAATTAAATAAAATTAAATATATAATAAAATTAAATAAAAAAATTTTTATACAATTTAGATAAACAAATTCCAAATTTTGTCAATTTCACGTAGGAAAATCTGATTCCTTCAAATGAATAATTTCGAAATAGAATTCTTTTCCGTAGCCATGGTATTCAGAGTTATGTTTTGTGTTAATAACTTGTTTCAATATTGAATGTCCCCATTGAGGGATTAAATCCCCAATGACGGCTAAAATAATGAATGAATTTTACCTTTTCCAGTTTTTTATCCCTTAAATTAAATTCTCTTTTTAAATAATGCGCCAAATCTTCCACACATCCATTGGGCTTAGAAATCAAAAATTGGATAGGGTCTTTTTGAGAACTTTTAATCCATCCATCTTGTCTTAATGGTACACAATTTACTTGACAAATATTAAACCTAACAAATTTTTTACGATTTCCTAAAATTATTTAGTACTTACATGTGATATTAAAACAAAATCCCAAAATTAGAAAACGAAAAAAATAAAGAAAATAAATATAATGAAAACTCTTAGTCCAATGCACATATTTCTGAAAGGGTATATTAAAACAAGTAAAAGTTATTAAAACAAAAATAACTCTGAATACCATTGCTACGGAAAAGAATTCTATTTCTAAAATATTCATTTGAAGGAACCAGATTTTTTTCTACGTGAAATTGACAAAATTTGGAATTTGCTTATCTACATTGTTTATAAACGTGTAAGTTGTTATATTTTACTTATTATAAAAGATACATTTTTGAGGAAGATCAGTAGAAATTCTCGCGATTAAGGAAAATTTAAATTTGATAAAGCCTTAAATTTGAATATTTTATCACGAGAATTATTCATAACAATTGTTAATGTTAACTCTTTTAATATTTTCGTGACTAGCAGTCATTCATCCAATAGCTTAAAACATTTTCAGTGCAAAAACTAAAAAAATTTCTATTGAAATGCAAAAGGGCCAAAATTTTGAATTTGTATATCTAATTTGTTTATAAAAATTTAAACTGTTACATTTTATCAAATATTATTAAATATTTATTATTCTAAGAAATACCTGAAGTCGTTCTGGCAATTGAAGGAAATTATAATTTGAAAAAATCTGTAATTTTAATATTTTGCCATAAGAATTGTTTATAACAATATTTATTATAACTTTTTAAACTGTTTTTGTAATTATATATCATTCCTACATTAATATGAAGCACTTTTATTAAACAGAAAATTTTTGTACGGATAATAAGACTATTTGCTAATTTGTTCATTGAATTTGTTTATAACAAATAAATGGACTAATAAATTTAAGATAATATAAAGTTCACCTAATCAGTTATTCGAGCGTGAAAAATAGTTATGTAAAAAATTTCAGTTTTTCCATACTTTGAGTGAAAAAATTATTAATAAACAAGTAGAAGAGAGAAAAGTTCAGAGCGTCAAGATCTTTAGAATTTAATGAACTTCATTTTTAAAAAAATTAAAAATAGGACCAAAATTGAAGGCTCTAGACATTTTTGAACGAAAAAAGTGCAATTCCTCCCACTCTGCGTCGCGTCGCCCGATCCAGGACCACTTTTTAACTTCCGTCCATTTGAATAGTTTTATTTTATATTCTTTGAAAATTATTAATTATAGAGACTAACAAAATGTAAATATTATAAATGACATAAATAATTTTTTAAGCAACAGAAATTTAATTCAAAAGTAGACTTTAAAAGAAATTAATACAATTTAATAATTAATAGGAATTCGATGATTATGAATAAAATAAATTAGTACTGATGAGCAATCTAAAAACGAAAATGTTGTTGATCCTCTGAGAATTAAAATTTAAGATATTACAAATTGGAAAGTTTTCTTTTGAGGAGTATTCAAAATTTTTAAAATTGTATTGTGCAAAACTTGTAATAGTTTCTTTTATCTTTCAAAATTAGGAGACATCTAATGAAAAATTAATTTGAATCTAAATTCAAAGCAGTTTTAAATTGAGAAATTTCGAACCGCAAACAATTCCAGACTTTCAGCATTCAAAGTTAAAGAAAAGAAACTTGAAAAATCTACAAAATTAACTAAATTCCAATTTTAGACATTGTAAATTAAAAATTTTGTTACACAAAAATTCAAAAAATCTTTAAATAAAAGTAAGTAATATTGAAAAATTTTAGAAGTAAGCAGAAAGAGTATGCCTACTCGAATAATAAACTTTTTGAAATATCTAAAATTTCAAAATTTTATGCAGTTTTTAAAGTGTAGCCTTCAAGAGTGAATCGTAGCTGCAGTAGAAATGGACAAAATTTAACAATAATATATTGATCTAACGCTTCGTCCTTGACAATATATTTACCTCACACTACGCGCTCGGTATTCGTATTTTTTCCACCCTTGTGCACAGGCTTTTTAAAACTAAAGGTCAAAGCGTCGACAACTTTAATTTGGTGATTGTGAATTCTCTATTGTTAAAACTCCTTCGGCTTTAACGAACACATTCTCATCGCGCAGATCGTGCCTCGCGCTCAAGTTTGTTGCTCAAATTATATATTATTATTATTACACCATTAAGTAATTTCTTTTTCTGGGTAGGCGTGACTGACTCGGTGGGGAAGGGAGTAATATGAGGAAGGAAATATAGATTTTTTAGATTGATCTAAAATTCTCATGTTATTTATTTAAATAACACCTTCTTGCCGTAACATTGCTCCGACCCAGGTTGCTGATCAATCTCTCCAGCAAGTACCTCAAGTGAAGATCCTCACAAAGTCGGCATGTGAGATTCCCCACTTAGACCCATTAGTAAAATGATTTCCATAAATGTCATTATTACAACTCTTAACATGTATTGGTATTAAAACACACGTACGTTTATGGTCTCGTTTAAAAAATGCGCATTCTTAATAAAAAAAGTTTTTTTATTAAACATTTTATTGAAACTACTGCCGTTTTTTCAAAAACTGAATTTTCTCATTTCCAATTTTATTTTTACTGTTTTTTAACTTCTAAATTATATCCCTAACCTCAGGAACACCTCATTTCTCAATTGATATTTTTGTCGCATCGTGTTCTATATCGCAGTTGTCGTGCCCTACTGCTTCATCTCCTAATAGTTTACTAAAAGAGTCTCTCAAAGCGTCTAGGGTGGAGAGTCTAGTTATAACAAAAGTCTCAAAAAACGATATTTATATAATAGAGAATCTTTGAAATAATTTGAAATTATTAAATAAAAAAATTTAGTTTTTGATTTTGCATCATTTTTTTATGCTGTCAACATTTGAATTTTCGATTTTTGAAGAAAATTCAAAAAGTTTTTATGATAATCTTCTAGGGCATTCAAAAAGGAACATTTTTCTTTTCTCGGATTTTTTTCATATCGTGCGTTATTTGGCTTAAAATGTTAATTTTTTTGCATTTTTCGAAAATTTTAAATGCTATAAATTCTGTAAATTTTGGTTTTACCAAAAAGGGTCATCAGAATAAATTTTTCTTCTTTTTGCATTCTGTGAATATCCCTACAGAAAATGTTTAAATCTTGAAAAAATTGTTCTAAAAAATATTCAAAATGTGCTCAATTTTGGAATTTTGATCCAAAATGGCTGATTAACCAACTTTAACTTTATTTATACACTAACGTCGGAAATTATGAGATCGATTGACGCAAGCACTATTAAAAATTACTGCTGGCTTTGAACCACGATAACTCAGCGA
>JAAAKG020137963.1:0-12766 GCA_010014905.2 Druon quercuslanigerum
ATTAAGAGGTATTAAGATCAAATATTTTGTAAGCATGTCTAGTGAGCATTTTTTATATTCTCGGTGCAATTTTTATCTTCCATCCGTTCACCGTTCGTCATCTGAGATGAGAAGATCTGCATTCAAGCGACGACGAGAAGAACTTGTTGACGGTTATGTTACCAGGTAACACGTTGCGTCACCACTGGTACATCCCCTGGACGTACCAGCTGTTTCTTGTCCTATTTGTTCGTCTTCTTTTTCCACATTCACCTCAACATGTTTTTAGTGTACATTGTAGAACATCTTCTCCTTGTTGAACTGAAAATATTCTAAATAGAAAGTATGCGGCTTCATTTTCCTTTATTTTTACGTATTCGAGAGTGTAACGATATTTTTCCAAATGCAATCTCCATCGTAACAATCTTCAACAAGGATGAGAATATGTGGGTATTGAACGAAGAGAAGGAGGTGTTAAAGGAAGAGCAGGGAAATTTTTTTCGCGGAAAGTAGGGCGGTGGGAGTTAAGCAGAATGGAGGAGTGTTAAAGGTGATGTACTGGAAAGTAGCAGGGGCAAAGAAGAAAAATGATGATCTCTGAAGGTATATTCAGAAATTCGATGTGGATAATGACATAAAAAAATGCGCACCCAATATTATTATTTATACAAAAATTAAGATCAAAATGCAATTTCCACGCGGTGTCCTATTCTGAGGCTAGCACCTTATTCTGCGATGTGCGAAGTAGTTGTGGTAAATTTCGAACCATGATTAGGATTAGGCATTATCGAAATAGACTAGGAAAACTATAATGACAAGTTACCGATGACTTACTTCAAATTTCTATAAATATCCACAAATTCTGATAACATTCCTTTCAATTTCTATATAATATAATAAAATATAATATAAATATAAAAAACACGAGCAGTTAAATTTTCTATGAGAATATTTACTTTTTTATTTCAAAATTCGAAACTTGTTGCAAAGTTATCCAGGGGCGAATGCCGCTCCCAAAATCTATAATTTATACGCGAACAATTTTTTTATCATTAAAATTTTTTTCAATTTCTTTTATTAATTGTATAGTGTACTAACCTGGATCCCTAGAACTTGAAGAACCTTGAGCAATTTTGTCAAAAGATTGTAGTCTTGGACTTTGCCCCGGCTGGTTATAACTTTGATCTGTAAGAAATAATATAGAAATTTGTATAAAAAATTTTTTCAACGTACACCAAAAATTTGGTTTCGTTCCTACATGAAAATAGACCAAATGTAATACCAAAGTCATACTAAATGTCGTACCAAATAATACTAAATGTAATACAAATGTCTAAATTCTCCAAATTTTAAGTAGGTTAAAAAATATTGAGAATTAAGACACTTGGAATTAGTTTTTTTCTAGAGTATTATGTAATTTTAACTTCTTACAGCTCATTGACAATTATGCAAACATAAAAGTCGACCTTATTTGGCGGTAAGATTCTGTGAAAAATTAATATGTTAAATAAAAAGGCTTGCAGATAAGATTTTTCCTTATGCGTCTTTAATAGGAATAGATGAATCTAAAGGATATATACAATGTATTAAAAACTATTAGTAATTCCATTCTTGTCACGTGTTTAAGTTATAAAAAAATAACATGAAGTACTTTGTGCCATCTGTTCATATACTCTATTCCTTCAATTTCAGTGGGAGAGAGGCGAAGTTTTTCCCCCATGAGATATGTAAGTTTGAAACGGTTCAGTATATAAAAATGATATACATTTATTAAATTAATGCAAGATCGGGCGAAACCTAGAATGATCACGCCCCTGCGATGACTTGCGAATTCCTGGGCGACAGAATTATATAGATTACAAGCACCGCTATACGAAACAGGTGTCGGTGCATGCGCAACCAATCTAAGAAGAAGGGATGATCGAAGCCGTGTTGTTGGAACCAGGCTGATAACTGATGAACGATGGGATCGACAGTCGACACAAGGCATTAGTAGTAGAAGCGCGTCTGGTTCTCGACTCTAACGGCGAGCGATCTAAATAGGAAGATAGCGTCAGCGATTGGTAATTATCATGCATTGTGGTAAGGAGATAACTTGGAGGAACAGGGCGAAATCTTACCTTACATTGAATTGTCTCGTCAGACCTAGTCTGTATGGGCAACCTGTCCTTACAGGATCCCATGCAGTGAGGTGATAAAGGAATGATCATAGTGACAATTCAGATAAAGAGGGCTATTTATCTGTTATAGCTTACAAAAGGATATTGCCTAGGAGTTAGTAAAACTCCCAAAATGGTCACATATTCTTTTGTGAGACGAAACTAAAAATGAGATAAAAGGTAGCTCCCATTTTGCTTTTAAAAGGTGAAACAAATGATCGAATGTAGGCTCAAGCTTTGATTCACCGTGAGAGGTAAAATTTGAGTAGAAAAAATTTACAGATTTTCATGTAAATATTACACTTTATTTGCATGAAATGATGTTTATTTTATTTAACTCCTCGTAAAGAAAAAAAAGAGAATAAAGGTGATTTTTTTGTCTCCTTAAAGAAAAAAAGAGGGAAATCAACTAGGGTAATTAGCCTGCACTCAGGGAGAACAAAAAAATAACAGATTTCAAAAATAGAAAATCAGGCGATTACATGTAGGCTAGGTTTCGCAAGTTCGCAATTTTGTTTCCCGCTTCTGTGGGCTCCTCTCTCTCTGCATGTAAAATTAGCATTTGGAAATAAAGAAAGAAAATGAACTTACTTCAGATAAGAGTAACTGTGGATCCAGAGCTCAGGGATAATCTTATAACAAGGGGATTTTTAATACAATACTATTTTAAAATCAAAAGATTAAAAGTAGAGAAAAGCGAAGTTCAATTCAATGCTAATTGGGAATCGACAGTTATTGATAAGGTTTTTTTTAGTATTGTCATTAATCATAAATTAGTTCGCTTCAGGTTTATCGTCCTAAGAGGATTGCAACCGATGTGCATACTCGGTATATTAAAACTTTCACGCTATTATAAAGGCAATGGGATACAATTCTGAGTTCTAGTACTACAGATTATTTTAATAAATTATTATAAATAATTAATGAATATTACAAGTTCAATACAAATTTGCACAGCAGCGCATTTACATATACTAATGCAAAAATAAAGAAAAATAAAGAAAATTACATTCCTAGAAGAAATTGTAAGATTTTAAAAGTTAGTATTAAAATATAAAATACTCAGATATAGTTATGTTAAAATAACATTTTATAAAAATTATTCGGAACAGACAATTAATTTATAGATTTGAAATAATGTACCATTTTCTCATGCTTCATTACTTCTAAAGAGCAAACTTTTAAAAACTTTTAAAGTAACCTTTTATAAACATTGTTCAGAACAGACAATAAATTTATAGATTTAGAAAAATGTATCATTTTCTTATGTTTCATTACTCCTGAAACGCATGCTTCTAAGGCTTGACAGAATTAAAGAAAAAAAATTTACGTCTACGCTAGATTCTCAGTTTAGTCAGCAATCCATTACACGTCAACATAATGTTTCTCCGGCTCATTTATTTTTTATGTTGTCGGAAGGTCGCGGCCTCTTTCTCTTTCTCTTTCTCTTTTAAAGGATTCTATCAAAGCAGCGTCAAAAACTCTGCAGGGAAAAACTTTTCTGTCCCTAGCTACTCGTAGGAACAAAAATGAAGCACGCGAAATCAAATGAAGAAGGAGAAAGGGAGTTTGCGGAGAAGGAAGGGGGGTTGGGTCCTATCAGGTCTAACATAACCGTTTCCTCCGAATCTGTCTCTCCCGTATATCAAACTCGGCGGATAGGCGCCCACTTTTCTAAAGAGGCAAGCGCAGCGGCCTAGTAGAGCAGCTGCGGTATCTGGCACATCGGCAACTACACCGCTGATAAACAGCACTGAGGCTCAGAAGCGGGAAAGGCTCGGATGGCATCCTACCGGGGCTGGGAGGAGGCTATGCCTGTGAAGAGGCACATTGCAGTGCAACAACCGACGAACAGGGAGTCGTCGGGAGCTGGACTGACGGCGGTTCAGAAGGCTGAGCACCTGAAGGTGGTGGTGACTAATGCGAGCTATCCTGGCTCGTTGCTCACTATAGTACAGTTTAAGCTTTTGAGGAAAGCTACCTGGAGGGCACGCGAAGAGTGTTCCCAGATCAGTGGCCGAAAATCAGGACCCTCTTCTGTAGGGGAGGGGTCTCTGTATTTGTGGCAGCCGACCCAGTGGCTAAAGCTTGTCTACACAAAGTTGTGGTTAAGACAAAGCCCTGTGAAGGAGCATCTCTTAAGGTGGGTGGAGTTAAGTTACTCTTGAAGATGGTGAAAGCTGCTTCTGTGGTGCTTCGTTGGTGCGAGGGATTTAACCCCTCACTTAAGACAGCGGCCTAGCGAATAGTCATGCACGATAGGCCTCAGGAAGAGGACGCGGCGGGAAGAGAAGCCAAACACCTCCTGGTTGTGCAAATTCCTGAGTATCAGGCGAGGGCTCTTGCGGTTCTTAATTACAGGCTCTTCTACCACTTTGGACAGGTCAATTTTAAAGTTACCAGCCAGGTGCAGCAGGACCCTGACGTCGAACAGGGATATCAAGATCAGGCCTCAATGACTGTCCCCGGTCTTCCCATTACCCAAATTAACTTGCAATACAGCAAAGGCGCCTCTGCGGTTTTGCAGAACCCTGGTTAGTACGGGGAGCAATTAGGCGGTTAGGGGGGCTAGTATATATTAGAGGTAACCCAAGGCTGTCAATCCAAGGGCTTGCATAGTGGCGAAGGAAATCAACGTCGTCCCGCTGCTTGAGCTGTGTTCCAGGGATATTATGGTAACAGCCATGGATCTAAAAGGAATAGGAAGGCTAGTCATGGAATCGGCTTACTATACATATGACAGCGATAACAATCCATCAGTGGAGGTACGTACACTGGTGGAATACAGAAGGTAAGGTTTCTTTCTCTTCTGTTAAGGTGCGATGCTAACTCCCACCATACTCTGTGGAATAGCACGGTCGTCAACCCAAGAGGTAACGACCTAGTGGAATACCTAATTACTACTGATTTAGATATTTTTAATATGGGGAACGTTCCGGCGTCTGGTAACTCGGTCAGGGAGGAAGTCATTAAGATCATTCTATGTACCTGTAGTTTCACAGAGCATATTAAGAAGTTGAGAGTCTCAGATGAATCCACTTTCTCAGGCCACGGAACTAGGAAGTGCAATCTCAGAGGTGCTCAGGTCAATTAGAGACGTGCACACTCTAGAGATGGTGGCCGAGACTTTCACGAAAGCCATAAAATCTACTCATGAAAGTAACTTTCGATCTTGAAGAGACCGAACGGCTGGGGAGAGACACTGGTGGAATGGGAACCTCGAATAGCTTTGCAGGGAAACCAGAGAGAGGTTCAGAAGTGTCAGTACTGGCAAAACGGGGGATCTTTGGACCTCAAACAGGACAATGAGGGATGAATACAGGACAACAATACGTATGGCAAAGCATGAAAGCTGGACCAACTTTTGCTCAGATACGAAGAGAGGAGCAGTGGCGGCTAGGCTGGATAAGCTACTTTCTCGAAATCGGGACGCTATTCTCGGGACACTGAAATTGCCCGGCGGGGGATACTCAGAGTCGGACGGGGACACCTTGACTAATCTGATGAAGGCGCATTTTCCGGGCTTTACAAAATTAGTAGGAGATGGAGGGACACGTTCGAAAAACTTGTAGTCGCCTGTGGCCGAAGTGGGTCCGACTCGGCTGTTAGCCAACGAGATTGTTACCCTATACAGGATCGCGCGAGCCCTAAAGTCATTTAGTCCTTATAAGTCTCCCGGTCCAGAGTATATATATATCCAGTCTTCTAACAGGAGGCTGGTGAAATCATCATAAGGCAGGATTGGGTATACTCCACATAAGGATTACTGTCTATCAAAGAATGTTTTCAATGAACACCAAAAATTTGAAATAGGTCCACAAAACCCCACTTATAGCAAGTGGTAGATAAATTTCTGCAAATTTAACCATTTTTTCCGCAAAGTTTTATAAATCTGCTGCGAAGAAGTGAATTTTACGCACTCTTATTGGTACGCTGTTATTGGTACGTTCAGTGAATTATGCTTTGTTAAATTTTCAATTTCTTTGTATAAACCTGATCGTTGGTAACATTGGATAATAACAAATTCTATATGGTTTGATTCTAGACTTTTTAAAGATCCTTTATATTCACAATTATTAGGCAAGAATCTAAATCTGAATGCTATTGCTTGTGTCAGTTTAGTGATAGAAGAAAATTGTTCAAAAATGTCAGTTTAAACGATTGTATATAAATTTTTTTTTGTTTCCGTTAATATATCCGTCGCAGCATTCAATTCCTATTTTGGCCAAAAAACCTTTCTCCTCACTAAAGCCATGAGAACCTTCAAACCATAGTTTTTTTAAAATGAATTTATCAGGTAATAAGGCTCTTGATAATTCGTTTTTAATGTATTGTCACTTGATCGTAACTAGTGTAACACAATTTCTCATTATGTCCCAAAAGGTAATGCATCTAATTTAACGCAAAGAGGATTCTGAACCTTTTGAAATAAGTTCTTAAATAATGAAGCTCAACATAATTCTAATCAAGACATGGATATCTTCTTTTAGGAAGCAACACTATCTCGTTAAACTCTCTTTGAATTATAAATCATCATTTGATCATTTGACCAAAAAACATTAACCGTTCGTCATCTGAAATGAGATGATCTGAATTCATGCGACGACGAGAAAACTAGTTGACGGTTGTGTTAACATGTTTTCACCCCTGGACGTACCCACGATTTCTTGTCCTATTAATTCCTCTTCTCTTTCCACATTCAGCTCAACATGTTTTGGTGTACATTGTAGAACATCTTCTCCTTGTTGAACTGAAAATAGTCTAAATAGACAGTATGCGACTTTATTTCCCTTTTTTACGGATGGAACAAAGAGGAGGAGGTGTTGAAGGAAGTGCAGGGAAATTTGTTTCGCGGAAAGTAGGGCAGTGGGAGTAAAGCACAGTGGAAGAGTACTAAAGGTGCTGTACTGGAAAGCAGCAGGGGTAAACAAGTAAAATGATGATCTCTGAAGATATGTTGAGAAATTTGATGTGGTGGGACTGATAAAGACTTGGGTAGAGAGAAACGAATCGGATAGAGGAAGAAGTTTAAGGAGAGAGGGGGGAGGCCGTGCAAATAAAGGCAGTAAATATAGGAGTGGTAATATATAAGTTTGTGACTGTATACAATAAGATTCTAAGAGACTGAATGGAGGAAAGAGAGTAACCATAAATACGCAAGTGTGGAAGGAGATAGAGAAATTCGTAGTGAAAGGGAGGGTGAAGTCAGACCATCATCCATTATGTTTTTGGAAAAAGGGGATAATGTGGAAGGGTGGCGGGTAATGTGTAAGCAGAAAACAGGAAAAGGAACAAGAGCTGGAAGATGAGTTGAGATGTTTTAAGATAGAAGGGGATGTGTAGAAAGTAATTATAAGCTTTAGGACAAGCAGGGAGGGGATAAGTGAGAAGATAGCGAGTTACGAATGAAGGGAATGTTTTAAAGATTCGTTGCAGCGATGAGGTACATGGAAGAGAGGTAATGAGATTAGAAGAACGAGGGAGGTAGATGTAGAGGAATCTGAGTAACGAGGAGATAGACAAGCAATTAAGGAAGTTGAAAAGGTCTAAGTCTGCAGGGCTGGACGATGCAGAGAACGAAGCGTGGTCTTTGGGACACAAGATGCAACGAAGAGGCTGAAGGGGTTAATGAAAATAGTATGAAGGGAGGAGGCATTTCAGAGAAGGCAGTGTGAGGAGTTGATTGTACCACTGTATTTAAAAGATGATACGGAGAAGCAGCAAAATTATAGAGGAATTACGCTGTCGGTAGATTGGCGGCAGAAGGATGTTGAGGTGAAAGGAGTTCTGACGAAAACGCAGGCGAGTTTTAAGGACGGTGGGAGTACTATTGGCAATGTTTACTTCTTGAAGAACGTACTGGATAGAGATATATCCAAAAAGGGTGCCAAAGTGTACGCGTTTTTTGTAGATCTGAAAGGCGCTTTCCCTACGTTGGATAGTGTAATTTGTGAGGTGCAAAGTAAGAGAGGGGAGTGGATACATGCTGATGAAAGGAGGGAACAGAGTCGCTGAGGGCTTCTTGATGAATAGGCAGGATGAAAAGTGTAACCACATTGGTCGTAGATAAACAGCATGTTAACGATCTCCCACTGTCCTGTGCTCAACAAAATTCAACACCAAACGACGAATAGTGTTGTCAGACGCTGCCGGTTAAAATTGTACTGAATTCACGTTTCAAACATGTGTAATCAAGTTAATCGGTTAACAAATTCCCAAATTATTTAATGTTTACATAACAACATAAAAGATAACAAACGCTATATTATTATTCAAAGCACAAATTAAGATGAAAATGCAATTTCCACGCGGTGTCCTATTCTAAGGCTAGGCCCCCATTCTGCGATGTGCGAAGTAGTTGGGGTCACTTTCGAACCAATATTAGGATTAGGAATTATAGAAATAGATTAGGAATTAAAAACATTACATTTTAATATCGCGATTTTTAAGTATCAGTCTTGACTTTGTTCGATTTCTCTTGGTATTTATTCAACTATGGCTGTAAAATATCTGTAAAGTGATTCCGGAGACTGTCTTTTATTGTCACGATTTATTAGATTTGTTCGAATCTTGTGCTTTGAACAGACAATTGAAACATACATTGCGAACCTTTTATGACTTTAGTATGCTGCTCAACACTTAAAGCCAAGAATTTACTGCATTCAAATGTATAATGCGGCAAAGTGCAGAGAGGAAATTTATTGGATGCAGTAGTCTTAAAAGCTTGACGTTTTTATTCGTATTTGTGTTTTTTGTAAATGGAGGAAGGTTATCTTTATCAAAATTGTTATCCTTATTATCGTTTTTACGTTTATAAATACGGGCTGCAGTTTTATATAAGAAATCAGTTAAATCCTCTAAGTTTGTAAATTCTCATTTTTCATTGTTTCATCCCATTTTTCCAAAGTAGATTTATGAAATTTTTCTTAGATAATAGTGACTATTATTTCATGTTGTTATGATTCGTCAGCAAGAGCGATTAATTTATGGTAGGATTCTTCTTCTTAAACCTGTAAACTTTTAAACTAAGTTCTGTTTTTACGTTTAGACCACATTTTTCTCATCGATCGATTTTCGCTAATTTCTCATAATCGCTTAACGATATATTGCAACCGTCACTTCAAATTTTAGGTATAGTAGAATGGTTCTCGAGGTCATCAAATGTTGCCAGTTACATTATAACTTAAGCTACTACATATTCGTTCATCAGAACTATAATTAAAAGTTACCAATGACTTGCTTCAAATTTCTATAAATATCCGCAAATTCTGATCACGTTCACTTAAATTTCTATATAGTATAATCAAATATAATATAAATATAAAAAAACGTGCAGTTATATTTTGTATGAGAACATTTACTTTTATAATTCAAAATTCGAAACTTGTCTATCTATAATTTAATTGCGAACGATTTTTTATCATTAAATTTTATTCTTCAATTTCTTTTACTAATTATATAAGCAGTGTACTAACATGGATCCCAAGAATTTGAAGAACCTAGAGCAGCGTGGTGAAAAGCATCTAGTCTTGGACGTTGCCTCGGCTGGTCATAACTTCCATCTGTAAGAAAGAATATAGAAATTTATATGAAAAATTTTACCAATGTTCAACCTTATTTGGAGGTTATTTGGATTAATATAATAACTAAAATAGTTTAAAGCTTAGATTTTTCTTTATGTGCCTTTAATATGAATAGATCAATTAAAAGGATATATAAAAAGTATTAAAAAATATTAATAATTATATTCTTGTCTTGTGTATAAGTAATAAAAAAATACCATGAAATACTTTGTGCCGACTTTTCATATACCCTATTTCCTTCGATATCAGTGAGAGTGAGGCGAAGTTTGATGCAAATTTGCACAGCAGCGCATTTTGATATACTAATGCAAAAATCAGGAAAAATAAGGAAAATTACTTTTCTAAAAGAAATTGTAAGATTTTAAAATATAAAACACTCAGATATAATTATATTAAAATAACATTTTATAAAAATTATTCAGAACGGACTATTAACTTATAGATTTAAAAAAATGTATCATTTTTTCTGAAAAGCACACTTTTAAGACTTGATAAAATTAGAGAGAAAAACTTT
This sequence comes from Druon quercuslanigerum, assembly GCA_010014905.2. Lineage (NCBI taxonomy): Eukaryota > Metazoa > Arthropoda > Insecta > Hymenoptera > Cynipidae > Druon > Druon quercuslanigerum. The sequence continues at coordinate 10,236 of JAAAKG020137963.1, forward strand.
ACCTTTACACCAGATTGTCAGTTTGAGTACCCTGTGGGGAGGGGGGTGGGGGGGGGGGTATACAAAATTTCCGTTGGATTTTTCCCGGTTGTAAAAAATATTCTTTTAATTTCGTCCGTTTTTCATTCTGATACATATAACAATTTAAATATAAAGAAGATCTGCAATATTAGCAATCCATTACACGTCAACATAATGTTTCTCCTGCTCACTTATTTCAAATGCTGGTGGAAGTTAGCGGCCTCTTTCGCTCTCTCGCTATGCCTCTCTCCCTCTCTCTCTCAGCGTCAGAAACTATATTAGTGCTGCTTGAGACATTCCTAGTTTTATTTACTAGTTTTATTGGACTTGACCAAATTTTTAAAAAGCAACATCATCCACTCGATTTTTCAGCTTGATTTTCAAAGTTACTGGTAAAAAAAAAGATGTTTTTATGTTACTCTTCAAAATTTTTCAAGATGGAAAAAATTTACTTAATTTTTTTAAAGTGGTTTTTTTCAAGAGGATAGATAAAGAAATATTTGTGCAAACTTGTCAATATTTACGTGATTCGCTCAATTTCTCTCGCCTTTTTAAGGCTTTTGTAGTGCAAAATGTATTTTTTAGTGAGATAGAACTTCCCTAGGGGCTGTAAGACTTTGTAGTTGGTTGGAAGGCTTTAACGTAAGGGACATAGCGGTCAAGAGGATCTCAGCCTGCATGCATATGGATATGGATTCCAGGATCCCTATAAACGGGCTCGCCAGTGTGGTTGAAAAGGGTCCCTATAGCCGGATTCTCCTGGTATACATGATTGTAGTATGATAAAAGGGTGAAGGAGCCTAGCTAACATGGGCCTTCCGGATCTCTGTGCCGAGGTCCCTCCCGGACTCATTCAAGTTGTTGGAATCGGCACGGGAATGATCTGCGGCCAGCAGCGTGACCAGCAAACAGCCCTGCGTTGGTATTTGGCACATCGGCGTTCCGAAGGTGTTTTAACGTCCTCTCGGAGAAACCGGACGACTTCTCCGAGTATTTAGTCTTACCTGTGCATGCGGGAAGGAAAGAAACTTTTCTTTCCCTAGCTACTTGTGAGAACAGGGAAGGGGTTTGGGTCCGATCGGGTCTAACATAACCATTTCCACCGAATCTGTCTCTCTTGCATGCCGAACTCAGGCGGCGGCCGGGCGCCCAGTTTTCTGAAGAGCTGAGGAATTGTGGGTCCGTCTGAGTGAGGCTATGAAAACGAGAACGGTAAATCAGTCCCCTAATAAAAAATGCCTTTACGGTTCCCAGAAAAGGACACGGAAGAGATAAGTGCAGCGGGCTAGTAGAGCAGCTACGGTATCTGTCACATCCGAAACTACAGCGCCAATAAACAGTACTGAGGCTCAGAAGCAGGCAAGGCTGGGATGGCGTCCCACCGGAGCTGGGGGGGGGGGACTAAACCTGTGAAGAGGCACAAGGCGGTGCAACAACCGACGAACTGACGGTCGTTCTGAAAGCTGAACACCTAACGGTGGTAGTGACGGATTCGAGCTATCCTAAATCGTTGCTCACTACAGTACAGTTTAAGCTTTTTAGGCACTCGAAGACTGTCCACGGATAAGTGGTCGAAAATCAGGACTCTCTTCTGTAGGAAAGGGGATCTATGTCTTTGTAGCAGCCAACCCCGCGGCTGAAGCTTGTCTACACAAAGTTGTGGAAGAGGTAAATCCTTGGGAAGGCTTGTTGGAGCTAAGTTGCTCCAGAATATGGTGAAAGCTCGGTGGGTTCGAGGGATTCAACCGTTTCAACCGTCAGAGAGGAAGTCATTGACATCACTCTATGCACCGATGATTTTACGGATAATATCATGAAGTAGAAAGTCTAAGATGGACCTTCTCTCTCAGGTCACGCGCCGATAGAGTTGGAATCCATTGTGCCCCTTTCTGGCCTTAAATGGGCCAGAAATCCAAGAAGAACAGACTGGGTTCAGTTTTTCACGGAACTAAGAAGTGCGCTCGCAGAAGGGCCCAGGTCAGTTAAAGACGTGGACACTCTGGAAATAGCGGGTGCAAAGGGAAACTCGAAGAGCTTCGCAGAAACCAACAGAGAGATTCAGAATTGCCAATGCTGGGAAAACGAGAGAAATTTGGAGCTCATTTAGGACGGTAAGGAATGAATACAGGAGTGTAATAAGTATAGCAAAGCACGAAAGCTGGACCAACTTTTGCACAGATATCAAGAAAGGAGCAGAGGTGGCTAGACTGAATAAGGTACTTCCTCGAAATTCGAACGCTATTGTCGGCAGGCTGAAATCGCCCTGCGGGGGATACTCAGAGTAGGAAAAGGACATCTTGGCTCAACTGATTAAGGCACATTTTCCGGGCTTCAAAAAATTAGTAGGAGATGGAAGGACACGTCCGAAGAACTTGCAGTCGCCTGTGGCCGCACTGGGCCCGACTCGGCGGCTAGCCAACTAGATTGTTACCCTATTCAGGGTCACGCGGATATATCCGCGATAAGCTCTTGTCAAGTAGGCCACTTCCCAAGTATCAACACGCCTATAG
>JAAAKG020137964.1:0-12766 GCA_010014905.2 Druon quercuslanigerum
CAGTGAAGAAGATTAACGATCTGCCGAAAAAGGCGATTTTTCAATTAAGTAGTTAAATTTTATAATAACAATATTAAAAATAAATATTAATACTATATAATATATACATGAACGCAATAATAAAAAATAAAATAATAAAATAATAATAAAAATTATAATATATTATACAGTATTTTCAATAATATATAAAATGGAGCTGTTTAGCTGAAAATGTATATCTTTCAGTTCAAAGTTCGTCTTTTTCGATAGACAATTAATCTTCTTGGTTGAAAATTTGAATATTTAGTTAAAAGTTCATGTAATTTGTTCAAAATTTAACAATTAAAAAAAGGTATTGGTTTTGTTTAAAAATTCGGATAATTCTGGTTTAGACAGAGCAGTCCTATGCAATTCGGGGTAATCCTATGTAATTCGGCTAAATCCACTTTCGCTGGAGCGTGTTTCTAGAAGCGATTTCCCCTCGATTGTCCTCAATTTTCAAAATCAATGTTGATCTTGAGTCATCCTTAAATATTGATAAATTAATGAAAGTAGATTTATCACGTTTTGTTCGCTTACTCCTCAACCACGAATAAGACAGGAACTATTTCTCCCACAAGAAACGAGTACCTGAAGCTTGAGCAAAACAACTTATATGCATAATAATAAAATCATGATGCAAGTTCTATTAAATTTATGGAGTTGACTGATGCATTTGAAATAGTATTGAAATGGCTTGACTCCAAGTATCTTTCCGGCAACGGTATTAATTCCGTATTCGCTATAGTTTGAGACTATGCTTGGAAAGAATATCAAAACGATCTGGGTTTTCATTCTCTTCCTCGGTCTCTCTTTGTCAAGTTTTCATCTAGTTCCCACACCCTCCTTCCTTGAAGTAGCGCAGTCGTGCCGCAGCCGCGGCCTCCAGGGATGGGCGCTACTAACATAACGTGAGCGCAAGTTGAACTTTCACTCTGTTAGCGATCTTATTGAATTAAGAAATCTGTAATTGAATAATTTTCATGCCTCTGAAATTAATATACACCGAGATCGCCGATGCGATGTGATCAGTCGCTCTTGGCCATTAACCTCTGCACTCAGCCTCCGGATATTGCACACTGCCTATGTTCCGCTTAATAACGTTATATCAAAGGGCGGAGGAGGAACACAATTCCAGTCATGTCAAATCCCAAAAAATGGGAAACAAAGCTTGTTCGCTTATTTCGCTTATTTCCATTATGTTCATTTTAACTCTTCAACTATTTATATTCATTTTAAATGATAGAGGCTCCACAGTCTTTCACCTGTTCCCCTCTTTTAGCCTTTTTCAAAAATTTCAAAAATTTCAGTTGAAATTTGTACCACTCTGTTATTCATTTTTTTTTTGCTTCGAAAACTCATATGTTTCATGGCAATTTGCTATTTTTTTAGTAAAAAATAATCTTCTTCATTGGAAATTTAACTACTTCATTGAAAATTCAAAAGTTTTGTGGAAAATTCGTTTTTTTTGTTAAAAATAATTTTTTAAATTAAACTTTAACATATCCATTTTTTCTTTGAAAATGTATTATTTTTAGTTCAAAATACAAGTATTTCGTTAAAAATGAACTTTTTATAGAAAATTTATCTACTTGGCTTGGAAACTCTATTATTTGGGTAGAAAATCAAAGTATTTAGTTAAAAATTATTTTGTCTTTTTACTGAAAATTTAACTTTAATTTAATTTATCGTTTTTAGTTTAAAAATAAACTAATGAATTGTCTATTAGGAATACATATTTTTTGGTTGAAACTTAAGTTTTGTTCTCCAAAATTTGTTTTTACTGAAATCGAGCGTTCTTAGTTGAATATTCAATTATTTTGTTGGAAATTCAAGTGTTTTGTAAAACAGTTGGTCTTTTTTGTTTAAAAAAATTGATATTCTTGGTTTAAAATTTAACTAAGTAGTTAAAAATGGAACTAATTTGTTAAAAATTCATTTTATTAGTCAAAGATTCATCGCCTTGGTTAGAAATTCAACAGATTTCTAGAAAATTCGTCTTTTTGGACTAGAAATAATTTTTCTTAGTGAAAATTCAACATATCCACTTTTTGTTAAAAATTTACTGTTTTTCGTTAAAAATAAAAGCTTTTGGTTAGAAATTAAATTTTTCATTGAAAATTCAATTTCTTATAGAAAATTTATCTTTTTGCTTTAAAAATGCAACAGTTTTGTTGAAAATTCGTCATTTAAGATTGCAAATTCTACTATTTGAGTAGAAAATTATATTCTTTGGTCAAACATTAAATCTTTTACATAAAAATTGTACTATTCCGTTCTTTGTTAAAAATGTATAGGTTTAGTGTAAAATGTAAGTATTAAGTTTTTCATTGAGAATTCACAGTATTTGGTTAAAAATGCAACGACTTGGTTGAAACTGGAACTATTTTGTTGAAAATACGCTTGTTTTTAATTGGGCGTCTTTAGCTGAAAATTCAATTACTTGGTTGAAAATTCATGAATTTTGTAGAAGATTTCTCTTTTTTGGTAAAAAATTAATTTTTGAGGTTAAAAATTCACCTACTTGGTTAACAGTAGAACTAATTTGTCGAAAATTAATTTTATTAGTTGAAAATTATCTCTTTGGTGGAAAATTTACCTACTTTGTGGAAAAATCGTTGTTTTTATTTGATTGAAAATTAGTTTTTTGAACAATGAATTGAAAAATTCAAATTTTTGTTAAAAATTGACTCTTTGAAGTTGAAAATGAAAGAATTTGTTTAAAAAAAAGACTTTTGTAAATTAAACATTCATCTTTTTTTGCAGAAAATTGGATTTTTAGCTAAAAAATTCAAAGGTTTTGTGGAGAATTCTCCTCGATGGGTTGAAAGTTATATTAATTCTGTAGAAAACTAACTTTTTGTTTGAAAATTTATATCTTCCGGTTGAAAATGCCACTGTTTTGTAGATAGTTAGATAACTAACATAATTTTTGGCTGAAATATGAACTATAACCATGTTCTTGGAGAATTCATATTTTTTTATGGAATTCCACTGTTTTTGATTAAACTTTTGGTTGGTTGAAATATCAATTATTCCATTTTTGTTAAAAAAAATTTCTTTTTTATTTGAAATTTCAACTATTTGATTTAAAGTGATACTTTTTAGTTCAAACTTCAACTACTTGGTTAAAAGTACATATTTGCGTGGTAAAAACTGACGTATTTTGTTACAATTTTTAGGCAAAAATTGAACTATTTTGTTAAAAATTCGTTCTTTTGGATTAAACATTCAAATATCTTCTAAAAAATTATCTTTTGGCTTGAAAATTTAGCTATTTCGTTGTGAATGCTACTGTTTGGTTTATAATTAAATTTTGTTTTTGAAAATTTGTTCTTTTTGTTGAAGATGTACTTTGTTAGATTGAAAATTCAACTATTTAATCGAAAATGTAACATATTTCGACTTGCAACCTTAAATCGTTTCATGTTCAATTCAATATGGTAACTATACATTAATTTTATGTAAAAGAATTTATTCACATATTTTTGTGAAAAATTCCTGTATTCCCTCTTTTTGAGCGCATTTTGGGCTCTGAAGTCTGACGATAGCTTTCGATTTCTAAAAATCAAATACCACTGAGCAAGCTACGAAGGTCATTCAATTTCCTGCAATTGATTTCGGAATAGAAGACGTTCTGAGGCTATAAAGTATCATCAAAGAGCCTATTTTTTGGACCTCCCTAGCTACCTGGGGAACAAGTATAAAAATATTTTACAGAGTATCAAATTACTCGGCATTAAAAACCAAAATGCGCATCTCTTCGTTTTTTACCAATTTAAAAAATTTACTCCTATTTAAGGGTTTAGAAAAGGCCAAAAAATTTAAAAATAGGAAATATCACTGAGAATAAAATCATTTTTCATTTTATTTTTTCTACAAAATAAACCTTACAAAAGTAAAGTCACGTATTTTCTTGATTGTTAAGAGATTGATTTGAAAAATGGTTTTATAATTAGTGGTATTTCCTATTTTTTTATATTTTTGGGGTCTTCTCAACCCTTAAATAGGGGTAATTTTTTGAAATTTTCTGAAAACGAAATGCGATGCTTACTTTAGTTTTCAGTGAAGAGTAATTTGATACCTGTAACTTATTTTTATATTCTTTCCCCAGGTCGCTAGCGAGGTACAAAAAATAGGCTAAAAAACAGCCTATTTTGGCGTCAGTCTCTATCGCTGATCAAAAAACCTCATCTTTATAATACAAGCTGATACCAAAACAAATTCCGGTGGAGGATCACGCTGTGGAGCATTGACAGTAATCTGGTCATCAGGACAAGGTAAAAGAAAACTTACTGTGACAGTCGACAGCCGTGGGCGATCCTTGAGTACCGGTACCGGTTCCAGTGCTGCCATTGGTTGTTGATGGTTGCACGGCTCCTAAGCTTCTGTAACCTTCATCCGAGACCTCGCTACCGTTGTCGGAGTGCTCGCCATCTCCATGTGGCGACTTCCCGAAAGATTCACCCGATTCGTCCTTGACTGGCGGACTTGGTGTCGGACTGCGACTTGATGAATCTTCTTGACATTTGTAATTGTATATCGCTGGCTCGTACTTCGGGGTGTCATCCTTGTCTACAGCTCGGCGGGCAACTCCACCTTCGACCACGTAACGTTTTGAAAAATCTTCCGAGAGTGGCACCTTCTCCTTGATCTCCTGGTGAAGGTCTTTCTTCGGATCCTGAAACATTCATTTTTTTGGCATCTTTAGTCTAGGCTACTCGGCGTGACCGCAGGTTAGAGAAAACCTCGAAATCGGGGACAAATCAGTGACTTTGAAGATACAAATTTTCAAGAGCCATATAGTTACTTTTTGCCAAGATTTTTTTCTTATATCACTTCTTAGTAACTTTTTAAAATGAGTTTAGTAATTTTCTTCAATAAATTAACCCATGGTTTATCCATTTACGATGAGCTTTAATCGTTTGTAACTTTTTTCATATGATTTTGAAGTCTCTTGTACTCAAAATAAAAATAAAGAATTAAGCTCCTCATTTTAATCTATTGCGGGAAATATTTTAGAAAACAAATCAGATACGGAAAAATATTTCAGACAAAAGTTGTAGGAGGAAAAGGGGAACATGGATTAGTACAAGAGACCTTGACCTTGGAAGCAATTTTGAAAGTTATTTGAAGGTCAAAGTGATTTTTTTAACTGGAAACCCCTAATTTTGATCCCGGATTTGAAAAGAGCGAAAAATTTTGCGTATAAGATTCTGTATTGGTCAAGGTTGTTTCAAGGTAAGATGAAGGTCAAATAGGCGAAAATGACATAGCGAGCTATATCTCAGAATATACGTCAGATACCGAAAGATGTTTCACACAATAGTTGTAGGAGAAAATAGGGTGCATGTATTGGTACCAAATACTTTTATCTTGATGGCGATTTTCAAGGTCGCTTGAAGATAAAAGTGAATTTCAGGCCGCGTCGTGGACACTTGAAAATCAAGTATGTAAAAATGACTTAAATTGTATGGATTCAAAATGCGAAGCTGCTATCGTATATTATTGAGGTTCCATAAAAATTTCAAAGATTGATTAACAGCGTCATCGAAAAAGTATGGACCAATCAGATAGCCATTTATAATTCCGCACCAAACATTAAGGTTCCAACGATGTTGGTGATCAGCGGTTCCGTACTAGTGTGGATTCGTATCTGACCAATAATCACATATTTGTACGTTTAAAGCTTCAGTGTTTTTAAATATAGCTTCGTCAGAAAACATAACGAATGTTAACAACTCACGATGATGTGAAGCCCATAGACAAAATTCAAGGTGTTCCATGAAATTTCGATCCGTTAATTCTTGGCTTAATGTTATGTAATAAGCATGATATCTGAGAGCCTTCAAGATCCTGAGAACCGTTGAAGCATGACACAACATTGACAAATAAAACCTTTTGTACGTAAAATTTCCCGTGCTTTCCAAATCCAGGTTCAAAACGGTTTCTGTCGTACATTCTGAGATATTGCTTGCTATGACAGTTTCGCCTATTTGATCTTCATCTGATCTTGAAACAAGCTAGACCAATACAACATCTTGTACGTAAAATTGTCCGCTCTTTTCAAATCCGGGATCAAAATTAAGGGTTTCCAATAGAAAAAATTATTTGACCTTCAAATAACCTTCAAACTTGCTTCCAAGGTCTAGATCTTTTGTACCAATCCATTTCCACCTTTTCCTCCTACAACTTTTGTCTGAAACATTTTTCCGTATCTGACTTTTTTTCTGAGATATTTCCCGCGATAGATTAAAATGGTCCACCCTGTATATTTATTCAACCAAAACGAAGACGAGTCAGAGATATTATATTAAAAAAGTATTTCGCAACATTTTTATTTCATTTCCTGTTGAACGCAATACTAAAAAACGAAAACGAAATTGGAAAATTGTATTTAAAAATTTGTTTCGGTTTGAATCTCTCCATAGTTTTAAATTTGCTTTTGAAATACTCATTGAGTATCAGAAACATGCTTTTTATAAAGAAACATGAGGTCAACAACTTTTAGGTTAAAGATGATTGAGGATCATCAACTGAAAATTGCTTGGAATCTTTTCTTAAGTACTCCACAATATTTCCAATATTTTAAATTCTTATGAAATCTTTTAGAGCATTTTAAAAGATTTCAAAGATTCATTAATAGATTTCTATAATTTGAAGAGATTTCGAAGGATTAAAAATATTTTAGGGTATTTTAAAATTTCCCAGGTATTTCCAAGAGGTTTTAATAGTTTAAAATGATTTCTAATGATTTCAAAGGATTTTAAATCATTCTTAAGGATTTTATATACTTCAAGATGTTTTCAAATATTCAAAAGAATTTTTAATAGATTCCAATAATTTGAAAGTATTCCATAGGATTTAAAAACCTTCAAGGAATTTTAAAAGGCTCTAAAAAAGGTCAAGGGATTTCAAAAGATTTTAAAATATTAGAAATATTTTGGAGTATTTGTTTGGAGTACAGTGTTATTTTAACAAACTTCAGAAGGTCTCGAACGATTGTATAGGACCTCTCAAGTTTTAGGATATTTTAAGAGATTCTAATGGATTTTACGAGATTTCCATAGATTTCAATAATTTTAAAATCTCTTGATGTATTTTAATAAATTTTCTAAAAGTTCAGAAAATATCGTCAGATTTCAAATAATTTCACAGGATTTTATAACATTTTAATGGATTTGAATGAATTTATTGACAATAATTGAGAGATTTCGTATGATTTCAAATCTTTTCATATATTTCAAGGTATCAAAATCGATTTAAAAATTTTTTTAATTTTAAGCGATTTCTAAGGATTTGAAAGATTTTAGGTTATTTTGAGAAAAAAATCAAGCAAATCTCAAGAGCTTTAGAATTTTTCAATAAATTTAAATATTGTAGGGTATTTTCTATAGATTTCAATAATTTTAAGTGTTTCTAAATTATTTTCGGATATTTAAAACATTCCAAGGAATTTTCAAAAGCTTTCAAAAGCTGCAAAGGATTTTAAAAACTTTCTAAATATTTGAAATATTTTAGGGCATTTTTAGTAATTCTAAGAAATTTTTGAAATCTTTCACAAAAATTGTAAGGTATTTTAAGGTATTGAAAAAAATCCCAACGCAATTTCAGAAGATACAGACATATATTTAAAAATATTTCAAGGGATTTCATCAGATTTGAGAGGATTTCAATGACATTAAGGCATTTCCAAAGCCCTCATGGTATTTTAATAAAATTTGCGGGGTTTCGGGAAATCTTAGAGAATCGATTTTTCTCATTATTTCCTTAATATTTTAGGATATTTTGGATAGATTTCAATAATTTGAAGTGATTCCAAAGGATTTTAAGATATTTACAAAAATTCCAAAGAATTTTCAAAAGCTTTCGAAAGTATGAAAGGATTTGAAATGGTTTGGGATATTTTTAATAATTAAAAGAAATTTTTTAGAGCTTTAAAAAAATATAAGGGATTACAATTTTTTTAATGATTTTAAATATTTTATGGTATTAAAAAAATTCTAAGACATTTTCAGAAGATTACCAAAATATATTTAAAAAGATTCCAAAGGATTTTATAAGATTTTTGAGGATTTTACTGATTTTAAGGGACTTCAAAAGTCCTAATAGGATTTTAATAAAATTCCTAGGATTTCAGAAAATATCAGATTTTATAGAATTTCATGGGGTTTTATAATATTTTAGTTGTTATCATAGAATCTGCTTACTTTCGTCGGGTTTCTAAAATTTGATGAGATATTCGGATATTTTTGGCAGTTTATTTGAATTCATTTTGAATTTACCTTGTCTTCTTAATAATTTTTCATGAATTCCCTTGAATTTTTCTGACCTCATTTCAAACTTACTGAATTTCTTCATATTTTTTTATTGTTTTCAATAAACTTGATTTTTTTTAATTTATCTTCTAATTTTGAAAATAAAGTTTTGTGGCTACCCCGGTCTAGTAGATACTAAACTAATTGGAAATGTCAAGAAATTTCCGTTAAGAAAATTTGACTTATTTTTGAATTTGTTTAATGAGTGATAAGAAAATCTTACCTGATAATTATCCTGATGTCTGCTGTGATACATCTGAGATCGTCCATCGTATTTGACCTGTCGGATTTCTTCATTGAGAGCTTTTCTGGTTGGGTCCAATATCAAAGGATCGCTGCCCTTTCCATTTTCCACCTTGGGAGTTGGACTTCTTGACCTGTGGTTTGTCTTCGGGTTTGGTGACCTAGACCTTAGCTTTCCAGCATCTGATGGTTGATGGGCCGCATTGCTCAGGTGTTTCCTCTGCGGTGTTGGACTCCTGGATCGGTTTCCAGTCTTCTTCGTGTCCTCGCCATGATGTCTAGTCGTCTGGTGAGGGGTGGGTGATCGAGACCGATTGCTTGATACGCTTCTGGGGATTTGCAATGATAAAGGCTGCTGATTTTGAGATTGTAACGTTCCTGCGCAGGAACCGACGCTAGAAGCGGAACTGCGGCGGGTCCTTGGAGGTGATCTGAATGAAAAAATGGGATTCTATCGTGCGAAATGTCCTAACTTAACAATCACAAATATTACCGAGCTACCACGTAACTTTCTAAAAAAAATCGTTACGAGAGAGTTGTCATTAATAACAATATATATGAGAATTTTTTAAGGACATGCTTCTAGAGGCGCCTCGGTTCAGCCGCCAGATCTGTATCTAACATATTTACTATTAAGATCCTATGAGATTTCTTTTTAAGGTGATTTTTTTGTGAATTATTAGATATTACATTTATTAATTTATTTTAATGTCTTAAAATCAGATTCACCAAAATTCGGTGAGCTTAGCACAAATTTTTTCGACGTGTGTAGAGAATTTATAGTTAAACATTTATTTGTAAAATTATTCATTCTGTAAGATTTCTTCTAGAAAAATTTGAAACGGGAAGCTCTTACATTTTGAAGTCCTTTGAAATATTAATTGAATACAAATTGGAAAATGCATTCACTGAAGATTAGGGTGAACCGAAAATATAAAATGTTTGAAAATCGAAAATGCCTAGTGCTGACAAGTTGCTACCTGTTACTAAAAATTAAAAACTCTAATGACTTTTTGAAAACATTGGAAAATTATAGCTTTCATTTCAAGAACAAACTGAAGGAAAGTTATACATAATATTCTTTTTAAAGAATTTAATAACAAAAATTGTTTAGTCATTTTTTATTTCAAAAAGTTATTCGAGTTATTCATTTGTAGCTCGCAGCAACTTTTCAGCGCTAGCCATGTGCTACTTTCAAAAACGTAATATTTTTGGTTTACCCTACTGAAGATTGTTTAATTGTAGAAATTGTTGATGTAAGTTGTTGGCTTTAGGGTCAGGAGAATTGAAACTAATTTAGTTCAAAATAAACGCTCAGCGATTATTGTTTTATTGTTTAATTGTTTAATTAAAATCCAAATGCTTGGATTTTTTAAATTAAAATTTTAAATTATTTAAATTATCAGGGTATTCGTATTTCATTACTAATTCTATACGTAAGTTTTAAGTTTCTCTATTTTAAATGACGTTTTTAAATGTATAAATTTATAAATTACATTTTTTTAAATAACGACAGCTTTGAAATTTAAACATTCTCAATACAATTAAACTGTTTTTGTAATTGAAAGACCACGAACATTTTATGTAAAAATCGTGCATTTCGCAAATGACATGGTTTCAGTTGAAAATTTGTAAATGTTGATACCATTATGGTTTAAAAAGATTGAGTTCTGAACGTTCACGGTTTAAATCGATATCGATGTCGATACCTATTTTGTTGAAAATTGAACATTTTTAGTTAAAAGTTCAATTATTTATATAATGTTCAGGCATACTGTTGAAAATTGGTCTTTTTTATCAAAAATTAATCTTTTTGGTTAAAAATGTAACTACTGTGTTAAAAAAAGCTTTTTTTTGCTGATAATATTTTGAACGGAAAGTTGAACAGTTCAATTTTTGTTTTAAGTTAAAAATATAAATATTTGGTTAAAAATTGAAAGTAATTGAAATTTCAACTTTTTTTGGTCGAAAATTCATATTTTTGGTTTGAAAATTGTATAATTTTGAGTAAAAAATTTAATTTGTTAACCGATAATTGAACTGTTCTATTTTTAGTTTAAAATTAATAGTTTTCAGTTCATAATTTAACTATTAAATTTTCCATTGAGAATTCAAATTGGTTCAAAATTAATTTTTTTAGTTCAAAATTTATCTCCTTAGTTGAAAATTCGTATGTTTTGGTTAAAAAATATACTAAATTTTAATAGATGTAATTATTAAATTTGGAACTTATTAAATAAAAAATCGTTCATCTTTCGAGAGTTTTTACTTTAATATTTCTCGATTATGATTGGTTCACATTTAAAATTGTGCTTTAATTTTCAATGATTTTTTTGGGACACATTAATTTCTGCACATTAACTGTGCACATTAAAGTCACCAAGCAAAAACCCTGCACATTTACCTCTACACATCAAACTGGGAAATAGGAAAGCTTGAAAATTAAAGTCTGCACAAACAAACACTTCACGTTAAACTTTGCACATTAAACTCTACACGTTATATACTGTCAAGAAATACATTTTTCTGATAAAAAGGCCTGCAAATTAAACTGGGCACATTAATGTCTACACACTAAACTCCACATGAAGGTACTCTGCACATTGAACTCTACACTTTTAAATCTACACGTTATTATATCTACACATATAAGATTGCACGTTTAAGGATGAAGGCTAATATTAATGTGTGGCTAAACATCTTTTGTAATTAGAATTGTGTTGAAATACTTGAAGAATCGGAATTTTTGTAAGTGGTAAAAAAAACACCTTAGGGCACCAAGTACTTAAAACCTGTCTGCATCAAGGATTCAGAAACATATAATACAGTTGAAAAAGCCCAAGGCATACTTCCCAAAGTTCTGACGATATCAAACCCAGGATCCATCCGAGTGATAAAAACACGTCCTTTTCGGGGTAGTCTGATTTTAGGGATTTTCTAATGCAATTTGGCCTACAAAATTTGAAAATCGCATTGAAATTTTTACATATGGATTGCTGTTTAAAATATAAATTTTGAAAAAACAATTTTGAAGATAGTTTTACTTTGCGGAATATTTCTTAAGCTAGAAAAGATAAATCTAGATGCAAACGGTATCAAGGTAAACATCATCGAATATGCAACGAATATTAATGTCATTTTTCCTGATCAATTTCGTAATTGAAGTACAGTGAACCGAAACATTTTTAAAACAGTTATGGTTTCCTTTCCAATGAATTCATACAAAACCTTTTAAATAAATTTTCAAGTTCAGCAGGCTAAGATGCATTGGAAAAATATAGCGTCACGGAATGTAATTTTTTTTTACATGGTAAATAGTCTAGTATGCCTATAACATATGACATATCAAGTATGTAAAACTGGTTTCTTTTTTATTTTACTATGCACATACTAGGTTGCAATCAAGTGCATGAAGGGGGACCTATAGCTTTCATTGGGATTGGAACTACTAAAAATACGGTAAAAGTATATAGGAAAAATTTCAAAGATCAAGGTTCGAACCGTGGAATTTTAACATGAAGACCGAGCGCCAAGCTATCGAGACTACCATCTATTATTATATAAGTCTCATTCATAGATACCATTCCTAATTAATATTTATCTGTATAAAACAATATCGACGTGGCGCATTCACAGAAAAATAAAAAGGTGATTTTTTGCAGACAGTTTGCATTGAAACTTATAATTTATAATAAAACTCATTATTATTTATAAATTATTATACATAATTAACGAATAAAAATAATATTTTCTATAAGTTTAGCGCGTATACTTCAATCAGCAGAATTTCATGTGTAGAGTTTTAACGTGTAGACTTTAATGTGCACAGTTGCACGTGTACAATTATTTAATGTGCACCATTTCAACGTGTAGGCTTATCAGATAACGAAATTTACAATTCAAAAGAATTAATGTGCAGAGTTATTATGTGTGGACTTTGCTGTGCGGACTTTAATATGTAGACTTTAATGTGTAGACTTTTTCAACTTACTATTTAATGTATGCACTGTTAGAAAAATCTGTACGAGGCTTAATACACATGTGTGTGAAGCAAATATTCACTACCGCTACTGAAATGTAACATACATTGGTTTAGTGAATTTAATATATATGTGTATTAAATTTAATATACAGGTCGGTAAAGCAGTGTGCGTAAAAACTCAAAGTGCTTTCATTTCTTTAAATCT
>JAAAKG020137965.1:0-35265 GCA_010014905.2 Druon quercuslanigerum
CATCATTTAAACTCTACACGCAATGTGTAGAGTTGCACAATGAGTAGTATCGATATGTGTAGTATTGATACCCAGCCCATTCATTTCATACCACTCTCCCTAAAAAAAGTAATTATATTATACAGAAAGAAAATGAACAGAAGCGTGCCAGGGCTATTCCCCTGCGATACTACCTCTACAAAGTCCATAGGCTTCGAATATTTTCCGCTACATTTAACCATCAATTTATCCTTATCGTAAAGTTGTCGCAGGATTCTGATTATTTTTTTGCTCATGCCCAAGTGGTGGAGTTTATCCTAGAGCTTATTTTGGTATACTGAGTCAAATACGCGCCTAAAATAAACAAAGATTGTAAATGCGCATTTTTTATTTGACCTATATTTATATTTGCAACTGATGCTACGGTGAAAAGGTGGTCCACTGTCCCCCTTCCCCTTCTTAAGCCTGCTTGTTCTTCTGGAATGATGCCAACTTTCTCGGCCCAGTTCATAATTTGACTTGCAAGCATGGGGTAAACAATTTTTTTATCGACACTTTATGAATTTTATACAACGTTTGATTAGTTTAAAAAATAATGCTCTTATGTTAGCGGTAGGTTTTTTAAAACTTCATTAGTAACTTGATCTATACCCGGGCTAACGAAAAAGAAAAAAAAAATCCCCTTTTTGGAAAAAATTAAAAAAAAGAGGGAAGAAAAATGAGAAGTCAACCAGCCATATTCCCTCCATTCTCTTTTTTATTTCTTTCGTCTTATTCATTTTTACTATTATCAACACAAAATAAAAAAAAGTAAAAGTAAAAGTAAAAGTGTAAAATCCAATCTAGGTCAACTAAATTAAAATTCAAGAATTTTTTAAAGATATTAAAATCAAATTTAAAATCCTGTTTAACGGTCCATAATCAAGCTAATGTGCAGAATTCCTTAAAATAAAACCAAAAGTCTAACGAACAAATTTTTAGAACCGCGACAATGTATTTCTATTGCAAACTAAAAAAGCAACATATTTTCCTGAAAAAGAAAAGAATTCTTTTAATGGACGAAAATAAAAAAGAAGAAAGAACAATGACAAGGATTTTATTTTTATTACTTTTTTTAGGTTGTGATAGGAATATTTCTTTGAATTCTGCTTATAAACTTGATTAATGGACGTTCATTGGAATTTTAAATTTGATTTCAATGTGGGGTGAAATGAAAAAGCGGGGCTCAAAATAACTTTTAGGGTGTATTTTATTTATTTTATTTGCTGAAAAACCTATGCCTCTAACTGAAAATTACCCTCTTTTATTTTTTATAGAAAATTGATTTATTTAGTTGAAAATTCACTTATTTTTTGAAAATTTCTCTTTTTGCAGAAAATAACCTTTTTGGTTAAAAGTTTAACTGCTTGATAGAAAATTGCATTAGAAAATAAAACATTTATATTGCAAAAGTTTGTAGTAATTAAAAACTTAACCAATACAATTTTTGTCAATTTTCTATAGATATTCAATCTTTTCGGTTAAGAATTCATCTCTTTGGTTGAAAATTAAACAATTTCGTTAAAAATGTATTTTGTTTGGTTAAGAACATATTTTTTTAACGTACAATGAAATGTCATCCTATTTATTTTTAAAAAATTGTCCTTTTTAGTTCAGCTGACTTCTTTAATGAAAAATGTTGTTTCGTCCATCCTTCGATGCGACCACTAATCATCGTCTGTTCTTATTTGGCTTTGGACGAAAATAATCGGAAACGCGTACCGCGAGTCCCACATGACTGCGTCGTTTATCATGAAGCAATGATTAGTGTAGATCGCACTACTCTTTGCTCTATTGATATTGGTGTATCATAAACGACTGGTTACTCTGGATAAACGACTCCAGGATTTTCTTCGTGTAATATCTTTCACGGCGCAATTGAGACATTCCAGGAAACAAATAAGATGCCCTATCGATATCCGGTGGGTACGATTGACATAGTAAGGCTGCACTATTTGTATATGCTGTTGTCAAGTGGAAAATCGCTTGAAAAAAATATTTGGTCTTGGAAAAATTGGTTTTTTAGAATGAGTTAGCTACATAATATTCTATACAATAGTCTGAGCTTCTCTTGGAATATCATGAGCACCATCTGGATGGAAAGTTGAATGTGGCTCTGCGCGATGAGCGACAAAATAACGCTTCGCTCTTCGTATACTAATAAAATATCGATGGTTAGGATGAGTTCCGCGATCGCTTAACCAGTAGTTTATAGACGTCAAAACAAGTAATTGAAGGCTGTTTCAAGAGGGCTCCATAAAAAATAGTGTTATCCATTCTCACTGTGATACGGCGTTTAGAAAAATTAGGATATCCGCGTACATTTAATTTGGTAAGAAAAAAAGGAAAATTATAAATTTTTTCTAACTAGAAACTTAAACTATTAATATTTTGAACAATCATTGTTAATGGGCAGAATTTTGGAAAATAAAATCATGAATCCAACGAGCAAAATTGGACAAACGACATAAAAGGTTTCTATTGCAATCTGAAAATAAATTCTTCTTCTTCCCTAAAAAAGAAAAGGAAATGAACTTCTCTCTTTGGACAAGAAAACAAGAGGAAGCCAAAAATGAGAAGGCGACCAATCAAATCCCCTTCCTTCTCCCTTAAAAAAAATTCTTATATAAACAATTTATTTTTTATATACTTTGTCCTTTTTTGTTTTTATTATCAAGCCACAAAAAACACTTTAAATGTAATCACCAAGGTTTCAGCAGTCATGCAGCACCCTAATTAAGGCAAGTAAACAATCAAAGTTAAAGCCAACAGGAACAGCAACACCACCATGATGCACTCTCCCTGACACTCAAAAATTTTTTGAGGATCAAAAGGCAAACCAATTGTAAATAAACCTGAAATAGAGATGACCTTCAATCCTAGTCAGCTAAACTAAAATTAAAGAGTCTTAAATGAGATTAAAAGCAAACCTAAAATTATTGGTTTGTCTTTTGACCCTAAAAACATTCTTGGGTGTCAGGGAGAGTGAATCATGGTGGTTTTGCTGTTCCTGTTGGCTTGAATTATACTTTTATAATTTGCCCTGATGAAGGTGCTATACGTGTACCGAAACGTTGGTAATTATATTTAAAAGTGAATTTTTTGTGGTTTGATAATAAAAACAAAACAGACGAATGAGATAAACAATAAATTATTTACATATGAATTTTTTTGAAAGAGAATGAAAGGCTTTGTTTAATTGGCTTCTCATTTTTTCTTTCCTCTTTTTTGTTTTGGTCCAGAGGGATTCTTTTTTTTGTTTTCAAGAATCCTAAAAATTATTTGATTATTGGACTTTAATTAGGATTTTAAAATTGATTTAAATCTCATTTGAGATTCTTTAATTTTAATAATTGATCATGTGAAGAAGATATTAAAACAGGGTTTTTCATTAAACACTTAAAATTTCAATTAAATAGATGAATTTTCAACTAAAAATATAAATCTTCAACAAAAAAATTTTTTCTTAACAAACTAATTTAACCAAATCTTTTAAATAGAATAGTTAAAAAATTGAGCAAAGAAGATTAATTTTAAACGAAAAAGAGGCATTTACATAAAAAAATTACATTTCTACATTTCTTCAATCGAAAAAGATAAATTTTGAAAAAAGACAAGTTTTCTATTTTAAAAAATTTCAGTTAACTTTTGACCATCAAACTATGAATTTTTAAACCAGAAATACGATTCTACGGAAGAAATAATATTCTTAAAGGAAAAAGTTGAATTTTAAACCAAAAAGAATGTATTTTTGACAGGATTGTTGAATTCTCTACTAAACAGTTGAATATTCTTCCAAAGCAGATAAAATTTTTGTCACAGCAGATAAGTTTTTATTTTAAAAATTTCTTCAGTGCTTTAGTTTTCATTAAAAACAGATCTTATTTGACCCATAAAGTTCAAAATATGATTTAAAAAAAAGTTTCAAAAAAAATATTAAACTCCTAAGCCAAAAAGCTGCATTTTTTGAACCAAAAAGAATTAATTTCTAACAAAATATTTATATTCTATACCAAATAGTTGCAGTTCTATACCTGAAAGATGAAATTTGTACTAAAAAAGAAGAAGTTTTAATAAAAAAGTATCAAATTTTCTTTTTAAAGTTAAATTTTTAATCAAATAGTTGCATTTTTATCCATAAAAAGATGAAATTTCTCTTAAAACAGATGAACTTTTCATTAAAAAGTAAAAGAACACATTTAAAAAAAATAATGGAACTTTCATCAAGAAAGAATTTTATTTCTTTTTCTGAACACCTAAATATTAAATTTAAACAAAAAGTAAATTTTCTACGAATTTGTTTAATTTTTAACAAATCAGAAGAGTTTTTAACCAAAAAGGATGACTTTTTAACGAAATTGTAAATTTTTAACCACACAGTAGCATTTTTATCCAAGAAAGACGTAATTTCTGCTATAGCAAGTGAATTTCAAAATCAAAAAGACCCATTCAAAAAAATATTTTATATTCAAAATAGATTTAAGTAGACTTATCAGCAACAAAATATTAATTGCAAATAAAAGGTTGATGTTCTAGGAAAATAGTTGAATTTTGAACCCAAAAAAAAGAATTTTTAAAAAACATAAATTTGTAAGCAGAAAGGATGTCTATCTAAGAAAATTGTAAATTTTCAACCAATAAATGAAATTTATAACTAAAAATATAATCTTCAAGTGAAAGTCTTTGCCAATTTTCAAAAATTACGTTAATTAGTGAAGGACCCCCCCCCCCCAATTCGGCTCTTACGTAATTTAAGTACGGTCCCTAATAAAATATTTTAAGGATATCCTCGAATATTCTTGGAATTACTATACTTATTCTAAGAATATTCTAGGATATTTTGAATATCTTAATTTTTGTAACTTAGAATATATTGATTACCATATGCCTAGGATAGCCAACGACGGACGTGGGATATTCCAGGAATTAAATAAGATTGCCTGTCAATACCCGTTGCATATGGTTGGTGCTTTAAAGTTGCCCTATACACCCTATCATCCGGTACTGTTAAAAAAATGTGGTTTCCCAGTGGAAAATCCTCTGGAAAATGGTTGTATTCACTGTAATTTTCTACCTGTGATACATTGTGTGGTTGGAAAGAGTCAGCTGTAAAAAATCGGCCCCTTGCAGGAACATGTATCTGAACGTCCCTTGGAGTATGGCGAGCAGGATCATGTTGGAAAAGCGCATGTGGCGGGCTGAGGATTCCACGAAAATGACGCTTTTCTACTCGTATAAAAATACGAATTTGATCATGAAATGTCATTGCATGGCGCAACCAGATGGGTATGTCAGCTGAAGAAAATCGCAAGGTTTCTCCATCGCAAATGCAGCCATCATGCATGTTTAAAATCACATAGTTTGCAGGAAAATTGGGATATCCATCTGCATCTAATTTTATTTTAAAAAAGGACAATTATGCAGTTTCTGTATACATTATTATTTATTAATTATTGTGAAAACTCACAATCAAAAAAGAACTATGTATTCATAAAATTGAAGTAGTTCAAGTCATTAAAGGATTTGATTCTAGAATTTCAAAAGCATGTTATAAAATGTAAGACAATTTAAGGTTATTTCATTTATAATATAATTATTCTAGTAAATATTATTAAATAAAAATAAAAATACAAACAAAAGAACCCAAGTGTGTTAGTTTTATCTGAATAATCAAAAACGGTCAAATCGTCAGATTTATGGGAAGAGACGGTTTAAATATCTTGCGATCGATCATTGCTGAAAGTGTGAAATTCTGTTGGACTGCTTTTACATTTTTTTTAATAGAAAACAAAAAAAGTGATCGAGATTTTATTTTATTCATAAAATGAAACTTTTTGACTACCAGTATGCCTACCTTATAGAGATTTATAATTTGAAAACACAACTATTTATAAAATTAATTTTGAAAAACTAAGGTATAGGAAAACCACCGATATCAGATTGGCATTGCGCACAAAAGACTCCATATTACAGACACAAAAACTTTTTATTCTAATTAAATTGTTATATTTAAGTGGCCAGTGTTATTGAAAATAATAAATTAGGATTCTACATTTGTTGGCATTGCAAATTATACAGGGTGGGCAATTTGAATCTTTCCACCCCAAAATCTCCAGAAATAAGCGGCATAAAAAGAAATTAGTCAGACAAATGTTGCTCAGGACAATGGGGGCCATCTTTCTGCAAAATTGGTTTCAACCTTAATATCCATTTTAAAGGTTATTTAAAGTGATAGTTAGAGTCAATTTTTCCGAGGTCAAATAAAGATTAAATCGAGGAAAAATGTCAAAAATCATGCAGTACATGATCTTTTTGTTTTAATTTTTTAATACGTTTGAGAAACACAAAGCTGGGGTGGATTTAGGACCAATGTTTTTAAAATCGTGACCTTGAGGCATGCTTGGAAGGTCATTAGAAGGTCGAAGTGTTTGTTTTCTTAAACTAATACACCCGAAACCAAACACACAAACTCACAAGCTCCAAATCACTAAACTCCACACTTTGATTTACGAATGACCTTCCAAATTGTCCTCAAGATCAAGGTGATCAAGGTCGTTTGTCCCAAATTCACCCCAGCTTTGTGTTGCTCAAATGTGTTAAAAAACTAAAACAAAAAAACATGTTCTGCATGATTTTTGAAATTCGCCCTCGATTTAATCTTTATTTGACCTCGTGAATATGGATTCTTAACTATCATTTCGGACGTAAAATTTTCCGCTTTTTCAGAATCTAATGTCAGAAATAAGAGTTCCAATTTAAAAAAATCAATGTGAACTTTAAGTAACCTTAAAAATTGATCTCAAGGTCAAAACCGATTTTTCAGAAAGATGGCCCCATTGTCCGGAGCAACTTTTTTCTAAACAATTTTTTTGTATACCGCTTATTTCCGTATACTTTGGGGTGGATAGATTAAAATGGCCTACCCTGTATAATTGTCACTAGATTTTCACGGGTTTTTGTAAAAGTATAAAAGTTTAGCTTCTTTCGAAATTCTCTATTTACTCATAATTGTTTCTGTTTTAGGTAAATGCTGTATATTTTTTTAGACTGGAAATCCTCTGGCTTTTATCATGTCCACAACAAATAAAGCCTCTGCTCATACGAAAAAAAAAACCGTTTCTTTTGAAACTTTGAACTATAAGCATATGTTGATACACAATATTATCTTTGCTCTGTCATAGACGCCTTCAAATTTAGACTTTTGTTTTTGTGCAACTAATGCGCTTGTCAATGTAACAAAATATTTTATTGAATTAAGAAAATTGTTTGCTCATAATATTTGTAGAATTATATCACATCTTCTAATTGATCCAAGTAAATATTTTTCTTTGTCCAATTTAATATTGCACCTGATTTGAATAAATCTTCCGGCAGCATCAAACAAATACTTCTGTTGTTTTTACCAAAATTTGTTGAGACATTTTGAATATGCTACCTTAAATGCTTTAGTAGACCAAACGAAACCATTCTGCTGAATCATTATTTTGTTTCTTTTCACAAAGTGTTTTCTGAAATCAGCCCACTGTGCTCAATAAAACCAATATTTTTGCTTGATTCACGATTTTAAAATAAAATTTTAGTATGCTTAATTCTAAAAAAGACTAATTTTTGAGAATCAAGTTACAAATTATTCAGTCCAGCAGTATCTAATTTAAAATCACACAATGTGAATCAGGCCTCTGATTTAATAATGTATTACTTACTATCTCGAATCAGGGTATTTCGTGAACTCTAGCCCTGTAGAAGCTAAAATTAGATAAACTAGCCTTACGGAAAATTATATTTCAGCAGGGAACTTTAGGAACTAAAAATTTTAACCGTACACAGAAAAACGGTAATCCTCAAAAGGGCGCCAAAATAAGTCTATTTTTCAGTTGCAACAACAATGTGCTACAAACTCTCATTTTAAGAATATAAAGGAAATTTATAATTTATAGACGATAAATAATTCTGAGCGGGTCAGCTATAATTATAAATACTCTACTTTTTATTCATTCCAATTTCGCAGCTTGGATTCATTTGCAAATTTTACTATTTGCTAAATATTTAATTATTTGGTAAAAAATTCGTCCCTGTATATTAGAAATTGATCCCTAACAGAAAATGTCACTATTCAATTAAATTTTTGCCTTTCTGGATTATAAAGTTAACTTATTTCGTGAACAAGTAATTTGTTTTTGGTTAAAAATGCAACAGTTTTATTAAAATTCACCGTGTTTGAGTTAATTATTTTAATTATTTGGTTTCAAATTTGTATTGCTTGGTTTAATTCAATTGTTTGTTATTTGAATTTTTATCTGTCTTTCTTAAAATACAATCAGTAAATTTTTTGTTTAAAATTTAATTTTACTGATTGAAAGTATAACGATTCCATTAAAAATCATGTTTCTTATTGAAGATACGTCACTGTATAAAATAATTTATGTTTATGGTTGAAAACTAAGACATTTGGTTAAAGGTGCTTCTTTTTTTGGGGGGGAATGATTTTTTTACAATTATGAATATGAAACTATTCCATTTTTGTCTTTGAAATTTATATTTTCACTTCAGAAATATTTTTCTTTACTGAAAAATTCAAATATTCGGTTAAAAATCACATTTGGATGAACATTCTTTTTGGGAAGAATTTAGTCTTCTTGCTTAACAATTAATTTTGTTATTGATAATAATTATGATTTACCTGGTTGGTTGAATTTTTAACTCTTTTGCGAAAATTTTTAAAAACTTTTATCAGACATTCATAATTTTAGTTGAAGATTCAAGTACTAAATAATAAGTTAAATTACTGGGTTAAAAATAAATTTGTATCTTTTGTTAAATAATCATATTTAAAATTTTCTCTCTTTAGTTAAAAATGTAATTATGTTTTCTAAAGTTAGTTTTCATTATTATTTGATAATGTTATTTGTGGTTGAAAATTTCTTAAAAATAGCATTTACTGACAAAATTTTTCGTAAAATCAGTTTTTGCATGTCTAAGCATGAATAACAATTTTTGTCTCTCACAATTTTTTGCAGCTTAAAGAGTTTGAAAGTAACAGCGTTTATAGCAAATGATTTTTTGAAAAAATGCAGCACAGTTTTACCACAAAATCTATTACTCAATGAAAAAAAAATCATAAGTTCTCCCTATTGAGGCTAGATCTCTTGCAAACAAAAAGAAATCTTTTGATCGAATGGAAACTTCTTTGTGTGAATTTTCTTGAAAAATTGGAATTTTAGAATGAAAAATCTTCTAGACATTTAATTTTTTAATAATAAATCATGCAGACCAGTCAGTGTCATAATTTTCTATAAAACTGTTGCTTCATTCGTTTTAGAATTGTTTTTTTAATTTGTCTCATATCGACCAGCCATTATTTAATCACCGTCTTTGAGAAAATATATTATTTACATATCCGCGCTTCCTTTGAAAATTTAAATTTTCTATAGAAAATTAGAAATATTTAGAACTCTAAACAAATTTTAAATTAAAAATAGAATTCGAATAAAATGTGATTTCTTTTAACTTAGCTCAAACAATAAGAACGTAAGGATTTCAAATTTAGTCATGCTACATCACGTTTACAATTTGATAATGCATTTTTATAATTTTTTAATATTAAATTTGTAAAAGTTAAATAATAATCAGTTAAGTTTGAAGAATTTTGATTCATATACGCAATAGGGTATCTTGTTCGTTAAAAAAAAAATCTCTGAAATAAAAATTAACTTACTTGGGTACTTAGTTTACTCTCATTTAAGGCAAACCACCTTTAAAAATGTTTATACTTAATTAAAATTTTTAATTGAAAATTAGAAAAATGTAGTGGAGAAATAAAGTTTGAAAATAAAAAAATAAGACAACAAGCAATTAGTTGCTATTTACTACTGAATTAAAAAATATCTCGACTAATCAAATTATCAATTTTCTGATCATCTTTGGTGGCTTACGTTTCATTATTCGAAACTATAAAATATCAGTCGTAGTTAAATACATTTTACTAATGTAGATTTAGAAAGTTCTGAAAGTATGTATCGTGTACATAAGGGAAACAGCTATGCAATTGCAATATCCTATTTTAATAATTCAAGTTAAGACTTATTCAAGTTGATGCTTCTTCAAGGGAAATAATTTTTAAGAATTTTGTTTAAAATTAAAAACAGAACTCTCTTAAAAAGTAGCACACGAGGACCGCAAATATTTATAATAATAATTCATATCCCAAATTGATATTTAATTTCAAAACGGAAAAATTCATATTTTTCCTACATTATCAAACTTTATTTTCATTTACTCTTTAAAAAAAAGTTGTATTACAAATTTGTAAACAGCGGATTAAAACAAAACCGTTCAACAGCATTAAATACTACATTTTTGAATATTGTTCATCAGTTTAATAAAATTAATATTTGTTACTAGGTTGGTGCAAAGTCAAAATGGGTCGGGTTGAAATATGATCATTTTTTAAATCAACCAAGCATGTCTAAAATGTAAGATAAGTTACTATAAAAACCACGAAAGAGACAGAACATTACCATAAATCTCAGAAAAAGTTTTCATCAAACTTTTGATCTATTGGTCCGGTTTTCGTTTTGAGTTTTCGGACAGGGTTGGGAAGCCGAGACACGAGATGGCTCAACTCGATCCAAAATAATACCGTCCATTCGATTTTGGGTTTTCAAAACTGATACACACGCCAAATTTTCTCTTATAAATCCTCTTGAATTTAATTATCATACTTTATATTTATTGATTTATTTAAAGAAAACTTCATCTTTACATAATCTTACAAATTCCTAAATCCGAATATCTTCGAGCGCTCAGATTTCAATGCGAATTTAGACGACCATTACGTGGTCGCTACATCCTGTCTTTGGCTCGAATGCCATGAAGGTCGTTCCTCATCTAACCTTATTTTATTATTATTTATTTATACTAAATAACATGAAGCGAAAAAATAATTTGGCAGATGATCTGGTATATTTTTTCTAGATGTGTACATACGACCAAGGGTCCAGATATAAGATTGAAAATTCTCATTATAATACATCTTGATTTTAATATTACATCACACTTACATTTATGTTGCCGAAAGTCGATGAAAGCAAAGAACAAAATTTCAGTAAATATCTTCATTCTTTCTTTCTGGAAAACATTACACAGAACAGAAATATGATTCTGCAAGAAGTTCTTAAGAGAACTGACGCTATAAATGACTGCTACATACAATTACGCTTATCACTTCTATCTGATAAGGTGCACCGTTAATTTTGTAAAATAAACAGAGTGGGGAAGGATTATAAGATAAAATCGTTGCATTATTAAAAAATGGACAACTAGATAATTACTGCATTAGCAAATTTAACCACAATTGCTCATGATGGGAAAGTATTAATTCTTCATTGCTGTCAATAAAAAAGCAACTCGTTTTTATCATCCCATCAATTATTATTTTTAAATATACTTTGTGAATAGGGCTTAGCAAGATAATACATTTCAATTATTGCAGTTGCATTTATAAACCTTTATTTTAACACCCTTTCCTTTCCACATATCAGGGATAAGGCTATCGAAAACAGCAGCCTGAACATTCTTTTAGTTCTTAATTATGTTGCTGATCACATATGCACACATTTTTTTTAAAAGGGTTTTTTGCGTCGAAAAGTGTCTGTAGCTATGTCCTTATCATTTCCGGTTCCACTAGTTCTATTCCTAATGCTGTATAATTCTGTGCTATTACTTCCTTCCTTTAGAAACATAGGCCGATTTAAAATATTATTTATTATTTCCTTTAAAACCATTTTCAATGTTTCTTATCTTCTGCTGATACGATTTTACCCTTGCTTTTTTTAACTGCTAGCTTAACTTTTCTATTTTCGTCTCGATAATCGCTTTTTTTACTCCATTATTATTGTCATTTCCCCAAGTGTCACCGCTTTCTCTTCCTCCGACTGCAGTACTAAACATTTCGTTTTCACTTCTAACAATGATTCTCTTAAACTAGTTGCGTTTAGGGTTTCTGCAAATTTTCTGGCTTGTTTCAAGTTTGCGCCGTCCTTTTAATTCCCTTTGGACTCGATCCTTGCCCTAGGTTAATGTTTGGAACTAAGAGGTTCTAAATCCAAAGACATCTGTTCCAAATTCATAATCTTTCATAAATCTTGTATCCCTTACCAGCCCTCTCAGTCTCGCATTCATAATAACAATGTCAATCAGAATGTGGATTTCACCTTTGCACAAAGTGTACAAGTTCACAATTTTATTCATAGACCAATTATTTCTTATAAACAAGGTTTTTTCTAAATATAAAATAACCAATGTATTTCTATTACAATTTGTTTTCGGATCTCCGCAATAACTTATCTTCTTATCTACGTTTCTATGCTGATATATAATACTGTAAATGTTTAAATTTACTTCATCAAAAATACATTATACATTTTTTTCCGCTTTATTAAATATTAAGAAGAATAATTGACTTGCGCGATAAGGTATGTATATTATGATATTACTAGAGTGATCGAATTTTATGGCGGACCTCATTAAAATTTCTTAAAACTTGAAATGCGCACGTGTAGAACGCGGAATACTATGAAACCTAAAATAGAAATGTTTTTTGTATTAAAAAGAGAAAGAAAATTGCCTTTACCATTTTTTGTAGCACTAACAGCTTGGCCGAAAAATTGGAATTTTTCAAGTCTCTTCATTAAGGGTGGACTCCAGCGGCTTTATAATGGAGTTTAACATAAGATACAAAATTTCGCCTTTTGCAAGTAGAGTTATTGTTATACAATAATTTTGTTTATCTATAGGATTAAAAATAATTAATTTGAAGATTAAGATACCTGTATCGAAAATAAGAGGACATCCTTGGCATACGAAATAAAGGCAATAATGATATATGCTCAGGAAACCTTAAAATATCTTTCTTTTTTTTTAAATTAAATACGTTTGAAGGGTTATTCTATGACCGTTTTTCTTCATCTTTCTTGAAAGTATGGATCATTTATTACGCCGATTGTTTAGAGATTTTAAAAGTTTAAAAAGTCTCTGTGAACTGATTCACCTGGCTGCTCTGACCCCAATCTAAATCCTTCGCCATTCAAAAAATGCAAGGAATGCTCAAGTGTTTTAAAGATTATGTGAATTTGTAATGTCACAGAAACTTTTGTACTGGCATAAGTTTTTTTGAATTTTTTCACGTGTTTATTTAAATCCTGGACGGTTGTCGACATTGAAAAACAACAATCCACAATGATAATTCTTTGCAATCATGTTTAAATTTTTTAGCCTCAGTCTTCTTTCTTCCCTTTCAGTTCTTTGAGTGACATAAAACATTACGGACAATGATATATTGAAGTGCCTGTCTGTTGACCATTTAGTACGAGTTAAAGTTTAAAATTACTGAGTAACTCAATAGGAATGTTGTTGACGTTGGTATGATTTAATTTAACCTTTGTTGCACAAGTACCATCTTCAGAATAAAGACTTTTGCTTAGTTCCGGCAAAGCAGGTTTGTTAACTTTTGTTAAACATACTTTCAAAAAATTTCGACCTTCATCCATCATCATGTTGACGAGTACATTGCTCTTTCCTCTGAAAATTCTTTTCTGTCTGCAGATACTACAGTCTTCGAAGTTTTGTCTTTAAATTTTAAACTTTAAATTCGCACAACCCGCTCTTGTATATACTATCTAGTGTTTTTGTTCTTTTGGAGACATGCTTAAAATAATAAGATGGAACGTATTTCAAGCCGCAATACCTCGTAAAAAGTTTGTCGATAGTTAGGGCGATAATTATTTAAAGCTTTAATACTAAAACAACAGGTTATTTTTATTCTATATTTAAAGTAACTCTTAACTTGCGGCCCATTATACTTAAATCCAATGACGTGTATTGATGGATAGATGTGCTACTATTGTTAATAATACAAGGATGAGATTTACCTGTACTGACTTTCTGAAAAGACAAATCGCAAATTGAAACAGATGAGCTTAACCTCCTTTTTCGATCTTTGGTTGGCCTTTGTATTTCTTAATCAAACAAAAGAAATAATTACATGAGTCTTCATTTGTGCAAGTTTATTTAGGTAATATTATATGCGTATAATTAGGCATGGATAGCAAAGTTTTTTCAGACTTTCCATTTCCGTGATCAGTCAAAGTATGACGACATGTTCTACAGATTCCGAGTGGAAAATAAGAATCAGAATCTTCAAAATTGTCATTCACATGCTTTTTTTATAAGATTCTCATATTTTTAGATAATGGTATAATTACATTAATGATTTATAAAAATCGATTTTTTTCGGGTTTATTCCTCAAAATCATTGTTACTGTTATTTTTCTAATAAAATTTACGCGTACATACAAAATTTATGTAAGTCAAAACAAGTGACTTTAAAGAAATATTGTTTCTTTACATGGTAAACATATTTTAAAAACTAAAAGACAAATAAAAAGCTGCAGAAATATCAATAAAATAGTTTACTTTTGCAGAGAAATTTCTTTATGTTATTAATGGGTTTGGACCTTATCTAAAGCAAGTCGTAGAGTATCAATTAGCTGCCACTCCTTTATTGTTTATATGTATTTTACTGAAACATTTCTACTATAGCCAAATAAAATTTAATAAGTTTCCTCCTACTGGCCGAACATGAAAATATGATTTTTTTTTAATTATACCAAAAGAAAAGTCTATTGAAACTAACAATGTGTCTATTTTTACAAGTCGAATGAATAACATACTTTTTCGTACGGAGCGAAAAGCGGTTTTTTTCCCATCATTTTAGCTTGGGTTCGAGCGACGAAAAATGTACGACGCACAATTTGGTATACGTGAATTTGTTTTGCAACGATAAAATATTTTGACGTAGAATAGGCCGAATAAAAAAAATTTGATGGAGGATGAAGCTTGATAGTTGTAAAATTCAGAAAAAATAAGTATTCGTGCTGGAAATAATTTTCATGTTTGTGAAAATTGGTGAAAACTGAAAAAGTTAATGGCAATACTCAGTTCAACGTTCAAAAAAATTTTAAACTGTTAATTTCTACATACTATATTAAAAGAATTAAATATTTTAGAATATTTGAGAATTAATTTATATTTTCCCTTAACAAATTTGTGTTGCTTTATGTTTTTCGTTGCGCTAAATTCATTTCTCATGGTTAATAGGCCCAAATATGGACCCACTTTTAGTTATGGCCCAACTTCGCTTTAAAATTGTGGTTTTTCCGGATTTCTAAAGAAAATAATAAATTTTAGATATTATTTGTTATTATCCTTATGTAGGGTTCAAATAGGATATAACTCTATCTACCTATATATTTTCTTTAACTCGATCTCACTTAGTCAATTTCAGTTGAAAAGATAAGGTGAGTATATAATTAGAAATATTTTTATCTGCTCTTTTAGTTGTGCTATTTATTTTTTGATAAAATTTTTATGGTCGAAATTGAAGCTGACCTATAAAATCCTACGTGTAGTTTTCATAGTATACTGATTTTTTCTCTATTAAGTACATAAATTAATTAATTTTTAATCAGATTCTGAAGGTTTTCTTCGTCAAATAACTTGCTGTTTTAGAATCCAGTTTCAAATGTTTAAAATTTTTCCTGGGAAAATTCAATATTGAATTTTTTAGCTATATTGACTTTTCTACGGCTTTCTTAGGGAAAATTTGTTAAATCTGAACAGGATTCTGATAAAGCAAGTTATTTTACATGAAATATCATCAGCTTCAATTTTTACATACGAATTTTATCAAAAATAAATAGCACCATTAAAAGAGCTGATAAGAATATTTCAAAATATTTACTCACCTTGTCTTTCTAACTTAAATTCTTTAAGTAAGAACTAAGCGTTTCTCGAAAAAATGCTCATGACATATAATATCTGAAATTAAAAGATCTGTCAGAAAAAATTGGTTACCTAACGCGAAATTAATTATTTTTTTGAAAAATCTAGAAGACCTACCAATGTTATGCCTAACTGCCCTCCAGCTCCCGGAATTTTGGGACTTTCAGTGTTTTCAATGGATTTTCCAACCGGGGAAACTTAATTTTTCATAATTCTATCACTTTTTATTAGTGCGTACTTTAAAATATTTATTTCTTTTTACTTAAGTATGTAGGAATGACCAGTTTCAAAATTGTTTGAAAATTAAACTAAATATTGCAATAAAAGTTTTCAGTTTTCACCAATTTTTCCAAATAGGAAAATTATTTCCAACACTGATACTTATTTTTCCTGGATTCTACAAGTATTAACCTTTACTCTCCACCAAATATGATCCAAATCTGCTCATTTTACGTGGACATATTTTATTGTTGCAAAAAAATTCACGTTTACCAAATAGTCCGACGTCGGATACTTTTTATTTTTCTCCCTAGATAATCATAAAGGTTGAAGGTATAAAATAAAAAAAATTGAATTCGTGGCTGCTTATTTTCTGCAACATGTCGTAAAAAATCAGTAAAAATATTTTAAAATGAAAAAAAAAGTAATTGTTCTCAGAAACCGCAAAACGATCAGCTCTAATTTTACCTGGCACGGATTTTTGAACTGTGAAATAGCTGGAATAAGATGCCGTGACCCGTTTCATTAGGCATTTTCATGAAACTTCTTTTTGATTCAGGATAAGTATCGATCAATATTTCTAGGATTGTGTACGACGCACCCGGATTATTTGAGGAAGTAAATAAGATTGCCTGTCTACGCCTCTTGCATATGGTAGATGCTGTAACGATGCACAATACACTTTGTCTTCTGGTACTGCTACGTATATATGATTGTCAGGTGGGAAATGGCCTGGAAAATGTTCGTTTCCATTATGATGATTATGCTGGGATACATTGTACAGTCGGAATGACTCAGCTGTATAAAATTGTCCCATTATAGGAATATTCATCTGAACATGGCTTGGAGTATGGAGAGCAGAGTCATGTTCGAAAAGTTCATGAGGCTGGTTGAGAGTTGCATGAAAATGACTCCGCGCCATTCGTATAAAAATGCAATGGGGCGCATCAGGATGCATTGCACCATGTTGCAACCAGTCGGGTATCTCATTTGGAGGCTCTCTCGAGATGTGTCCATTAGAAATACAGCCATCGTTCATTTTTAAAACTATGTGGTTTGCAGGAAAATTATGATATCCATCTGCATCTAATTTTGTAAGAAGTAATTAACATTTATGAAGTTTTTCTGTACTCGAATGTAAAACTTTTAACATTTTTAAGAGTCACTGGTGTCAAAAATTTCAAATTTAAAAATTCTTTCTTGGAAGTAGATTTTTAAAATCTTTTGAAATGTTTAAGCTAGCGGATCCCTATTTTCTTATACTTACTTATACTTACTTATATTAATCAGTTATGCTATTGCAAAATTTTAAATTGCGCAATGTGAAGCTGACCTTTTATTTCTTATTTATTAGGTATGGTTTTTATTACATTTTTTAAAAGTTCTATTGCATATTTATAACACATAGTGATGCTAATCTTGCATTGCACTTACATTTAAAATGCAGGAAGCTAACAGACCGCAGAAGTAAAATTAAAAAAAAAAACATTTTTTCTCAGTAGGCAAAATAATCGTATAGAAAATCTGATCCTAGCTCGAAAACTAACTGCTACATACAAAAATTTGTATGACTGCTATCCTATGGAATGCTTTATTTATTCTTTATGATAAATTAAGTGTAAGGGAACAGAATGCTAACATTAATTTGAAAGATTACTGTATTTACTGTATTCGTTACTCATAGCACTGTTGTAAATAATATATATCACAAAAAACACGTGTTCAAGATTACAATATAGTGACAAAAAACTCATAAAGTAAATAAAATAACTTTATATTTTGAATTTTTGTCTAATTTCTGAAGTTGCTTGTTGTTTGCAAACACAAAAAAAGTAAATTGGCCAATACAAGGCATAAGAAATTTTTACCTATTAACATGCCACATTCTCTTTGCGCGTTTTCGAATTTTTACTGTACGCTCGTTCTTTAACTTCCCACACTTTTTAGCATAGATCTGTTGGAATGTTATTCGGTTTGAAAAAAAAACTGTGCGTTAGATCTGAACAATACTAATAAACAAATTGATAGATGTTTGGAGATAAACAATTTTTTTCGTTGAGTTGCAATTTGCATGGTGTGTTAATTTCTTTAGTTAGGGTGTCGTAGAGTCACTAATGTACCCTATACATCCTGCAATTTATAAACTTAAATATAGTGAAAAAATGAACAATTATTATATAATATAATTATATAATGTAATTATTATTAGATATAAAATAATAATTTCTTGACAAATTGAAAAGGAAGTATAAAAAGGCTTTCCTTGATTTCCCTATCTGATATAATCGTGAAAAAGGGTGGTATTCTTGATAATGAAATTCGAAGTGAATAAAGAGAATGCGAAAGTATTAAATCTCGAGTTCAATTAGACGTGATTTTTAATTAATTTATTATAAAATAATAAGTGCTTAAAAAATGGTAAAATAAGTATAAAAACGCTTTTCTTGATTTTACTGATTGATATAATTGAAGATGGACACAATCTACTAAATTTTCCTTACTCTTTAGCAAGATTTAGTGGATACGTATTTTTAAATTCTCATCCTAATGACCTCCTGAGTCAGAAAAAATGATTTTTACGAAGTTGTCTGTCTCTCTGTCTGTCCGTCTGTCTATAGTCTCTGGTCTGCATTTTGTAGGCACAATAACTTTGGAAAGATTTATCAGATTGCATTCTGCTTTCACAGACGTTTTGAAGGCCTAAAAAGAAACAACAATTTCGTAAACCAGCTATTTTCGAAGAAATGTCAAAAAGTGAGCACATTTTCAAAGTATTGAGGACTATTTTTTTAAGATTTAAAAATTCTATGTACGGCTATCTGTAGTATTTGGAAACTCAAACAATTTATTTAATGACTTTTTTCAATAAAATGAAAATTATCAGTGTTATAGCATTTTTTAAATAAAAAAATAAAAAATAAAATTTTAAGCCAAAACATGATATGAAAAAAGTCAAGAAAAAAAAAGTTTATTTTTTAAAGGCCGACAAGATTATCATGACAAATTCTTTTAGAATATGAATTAACGAAAATTGCAAGTTCTGAAAGATCCATAAATTTCTTATTAATCATTTTTGGATAGGATGCATGGTTTTTGTTTTTAGTCGTAAAAAACAACATTAAAAATTGAAAATTAAGGTTTTGGACAAACAGCACAAGCTATGAAAAAAATTAATAGACAAGCGTTGCTCTTGCATAAAATAGCGAAAATTAATTTGAATTTGTCTTGAATAATTTTTAATAGGGCACAAAGTTTTTATTATGATTGTAAAAAACTTAAGGTACGAACTAAAATTAAAAGACAAAAGTTGTTTCACAAAAACATATCTACAAGTCTGTTATAAACTATAAAAACATTTTATTTACCAAATTGTTTGGCCTAAATTACATATAAATTGAATATAAAGAAATTAGATTTATGGCAACACGACAAATTTTGCAGTAAAATGTTTAACAATAATTTTTATTTCAATAGAATGCACATTTTTTTAATGATAAAAATAAGACAGTAAAACTAAATTTGTGCTAATACCAATGCATTCCGTGAATGGTAACAATATAAATTTATTTAGATATACATTTTTTAGAATGGTCAAGAATAAAATTTATTGTAAAATGAGAAAAAACTATTAAATTATCCATTAAAAAGTAGATTTGTACTGATAAAGTTAAAAATAATGTAGAAAAGTTCGAATTTTCAACGAAATCGAGTGCGAGGTACGAGATACATGATGAGAATGTGCTCGTTAACGCCGTAGAGCTTTAACGAAAGAGAATTCTCAATAGCTAAACCTTTCATTTTAAAAGGCTTGCGCACAAATGTGGGGTATATAGAAGGCCCGAGCGTGCAGCGCGTGGGGAATGCTTCATCCCTCCAACAGCCGCGAGCCCCATGGGCGCTCAAGCTTGCGGGCAGATTTTTTTTATTAGACTTTGCGATATTTTTTAAGGGACAGAATTTGCTTAAATGCTCTCGTCTTTTCAAAGAAATTGCACATAAAAATTTCGTATTATATTCGACTCTGCCAATTTTTTGAAGATAGAACCGATTTACTTAATTTTTTTGTTTTTTTTTTCAAGAGGATTGGTGAAGTAATATTTTTGAAACAAGTTCTGAAATGGATAACTCCTCATTGGTATGATGAAAACTTATCCACCGATTGTCTCATTATTTCTTTTTATTGCAGAATTATTTTTTATTTGGTTATTTTAATAATAATTATTATATATAATGAAATTATGGATATGGATTAGTTGTCCCGAAAGTTCGGGATGTCGAGCCAAGCTTATAAAAAATATTTGACTGCTCATCCTAAATTCCAGGACGAAACACTTCGTAAATTTCAACCAAAAACAGTCAAGCAAGTATAGATTGTTATAAAGAAAGATTATTAAGTTTGTAATAATATTTCTTTACCAATCCTCTTCAAGAAATCAAAAAACATTAAGTAAATCGGTTTAATCTTTAAAACTTTCGCAGTTAAATATAATAAGAAGTTTTTATTTACAGCATTACTTAAAAGATGAGAAAAAATCAGTCAATTCTATTCTTCAAAAAATTTCGCAAACAACAATAAAAGTCCATTTTTCTTCAAAAATTCTTGTAGAAAATTGACTAAATCATGTCTATATTTATAAATCCGTATGCACAAATTTTGGAAATTTAATTTTATACTTGATATTTTTCTTTCCCTCCAACAATTTTCTTGAAAAAGCGAAAAAAAAAATAAATACAAAAATGCTGTACATTTTCAAGCATTCCCCAGTGTCAAATATAAGCAGATTTTCCTTAAAAAATTCTGTTGAACAATCGAGACAAATTAAGTTAATTATTACCTTCTTTAAAAATTTCGCAAAGTCGAATAAAAAAAATAGAATTAGAATTTTTAAGAATTTTTAAGTAAACGCAGAGAACGGAAGTAAGATTTTTCAAGAATTTCGTATCAACTACAATCATACATAAATGTGTGCATTAACTTTTATGAATTCCACCAAAAAAAATATATATATTTTTCAAAAAAGAACCTTAAAAATGATTAAAAATTACAATCCAAGAAAATTGCCTTTACCTTTTTTGAAACACAAATATCTTAGACCTAAAAATTAAATTTTGAAAATCTCTGCATTAATGACAGTGTAATGTATTTCAATTATGTGAATTTGGAGTAAATTTGAATTTAGACTGTCGATGAAAAATCATAAATGCAGTAAGAAATAATAAAATGAGTTCTTTTTTTGCAATATCTGAAAAAGTACCAAATAAATGTTCATAAATTCCTTTTAAAAATATACTGAGAGATTTTTTTATTTGAACAAATGATAAAAACGTTTAAAACTTTAGTATTCAAGAATATCAAAACATGGAAAAAGGGATGCGTTTCAAAAATTGACATAGTTGTTTTTAATTGGCGAATTTCATATTTTTCTTACAATAAGTGAAATAAGATTTGCACTATTTAGCATAAAAAGTGTGAATATTTAATATAATAATTTTATTATAATAAAATATATGCTGAGTGACCTTGTGAGAAAAATATGACTCCTGTTGCAAAAATATGAATTAATGCTCACGCCTGCTTAAAATAAAGATTTTGAATTTAACATAAAAATTTGTTATTGCACATAAGAATGATACAAGACATAAATCAGTAGGGACGAAAAGCTTCTATTTCTCAATAGAGAATAGAAACATTTTTAATAATTTTAAATAAATTAATTTTTATATAAAACAATTAAAATTTCATACTGAACAGAATAATTTGTATTAAATATTGAAGAGGACGTATGAAAATTATTCAGTGTAGCTACTGGCCCGGGAAACATTTCCAGTATCATATCACATGACGACTAATTGTACTTTAAAATAATCTTTCTATATTTTCTCTTTTTTAAAATATTATGTACAACATTCAAAATAAGTTTAATTTCAGCTTGCTTAAAATTTTAAGTTTAAGTTCCAGCTACTTTAATTATGATATTCTTATTAGATTATATGCGTGGTTATAAAGTTTTCTATTTTTTTAGTGGTTTCGTCGTAGTTTCAGTCTCAGCTACAACATTTTTAACCCATTCCAATTTTGAAGACAATGTTAATACAAAATAGAACAATTATTTAATTGTTATAAATATTTAACCGTTTTTTTAATCATGAGAAATTTTTACAGAAAATGAATTAACGAAAATTGCGAGCCCGGAAAGATCAATAAATTTCTCATTAATCACTTTTGGATAGGATGCATGGTTTTTATTTTTAGTCGTTAAAAACAACAATAAAAATAAAAAATTAAAGTTTTGGACAAACAGCACAAACTATAAAAAAATAAATAAACAAACGTGGCCCTGACATAAAATAGCGAAAACTAATTCAAGTTTGTCATCAATAATTTTTGATAGGACACGCAATTTTTATTTTAATCGAAAAAAACCCAAGTTATGAACTAAAATTAAAATACAAAAGTTGTTTAACCAAAACATATCTACAATTTTGTTATAAACTATAATAACATTTTATTTACCAAATTGTTCGGCCTAAATTACATCTACATTAAATATAAACAAGTGAGATTTATGGAAAAACAACATATGTTGCAGTAAAATGTTTAATAATAATTTTTATTTTAATATGATGGCCATTTTTAATGATACAAATGAGACAGTAAAAATAAATTTGTTCTTAAATATAAAATATAAAACGAAAATTATAATGAAATATAAGAAAGTGGACATTTCAAAATAGATATAGTTGAATGATCAAAATTTCAAAACGCCAAAAACTTTCAACGTTACAATTTTAATTGTTTTATTTTGAAAATTTTTTATTTGCAAGTGAAATTGTTAACATTTAATGCATATATAGAAATTTAACACTTTGTTATTTATAAAAGATATAAAATTAATGTAAATTTTGAAATGATTTTAAATAATTACAAAAATGAATATTTTTTCAGGTTTGGAACAAAAAATTTTTAAGCTTCGAAGAATTGTTAAATGTTTTATAAGAATAAAACAGTTCTCTTACGATTCCTAAGGATGTTGAAAAGGATTTTTGAGTTTTAAAAATTATTTCTAAGGGGAACTTAATAAGACTTTTAAAAGATATTACAAGAAATTTGCATAATTTAAAAAAATATTTAGAAATTTAAAAAATATTTTTAAAAATATTAAACGATGTGTAGCTTTTGAAAAATGTTGAAATAAAATTTAAATGCTATTTGAGGGTTCTGAAATGTTTTAATATAATAAAAAATTTTGGTTTATACTTCTCAGAAGATCTTTTGTTATTTTTTATTTTTAAAACATAATTTTAAGAAAATGTTTTAAATTATTTTTAAAATTAAAACCAAATTTGAACAATTATCGATTTAAAGCTAAGTATAATAAAAATAATTCAACTTTTCATTAAAAAATTTAATTTTTTTAGTTAAAAATGATATCATAAAAATCTTTAAGAATTTTTTAAATCACTGTTTAATTAAGAGAATTGAAAATTATAAAGTCGAATTATATTCTTTAAACTTCATTATCCTTGAACTGTACAATTTTTCCATTAGATTTACAATTGTTTAATTTAAAAGTGCTAAAACATTCCTTTTGATAAATCTAAATTATTGAGTGGTTAAAAAAAAATTTTTGAATAAAATTTTAGTTTTAAGTTGTGAAAGTGTGAAATTCAAAAATCCCACTTTGAGTGCTTCCCTTTAGAGATTTGTCATGATTGAAATAAAAACTATGCGTTTTCTCAGAACAATAGTAATAAACAAATGTATAGATATACTGGTTTACAATGACCGTAATGTTATTGCTGTTGATTTAAATAATATGAAAATTTTTAAATAAAAATCATAAGATGCAATAATTTGGAAAATTTTATAGCTCAAAAGAAAAATTAATTGAACAATTTTCAACCCTAATTTAATGGCTTCATAATATTCAAAGTAAACTATATCGAAAAAGCGCCTTACTTTCTCAGTTTCCGCCAAAACAGTTTTTTCATACTTACTTTTATGAAAGTATCTTAAAATATTAATTGCTTTAAATTTCTAGTTTTCGAAACAAAGAAAGTAACACTTTGTATGAAAAAGTAATGTGAAAATAAATTAAAAATAGGCTTTTTTTCTAGGT
This sequence comes from Druon quercuslanigerum, assembly GCA_010014905.2. NCBI lineage: Eukaryota > Metazoa > Arthropoda > Insecta > Hymenoptera > Cynipidae > Druon > Druon quercuslanigerum. The sequence continues at coordinate 24,198 of JAAAKG020137965.1, forward strand.
ATCAAGGTGTCCCGTATCAGCACTATGCTTTATTCTTTCGTACTTTTTAAACAATATTTTATTTTGTTCCATTAGGAAAGAATAAATAGCTATTAAATTATTGAGAAAATACAAAACTTTTCAGAAATTTGAATTTTTTCTATCTTTCAAAGAAATTTAAAACCGCGTGAAACACTTACTTTAATTTAAAAACAATTGTACGTCACGCTTTTTTAACATGTACTTGGTCTTATGAAAGTGGGAATTGTATGCATGCATTCTCGGGCTGAAATCGTGACAAATGTATCTTTTAGTATAGTTTATTAACAATACAGATTTTTCTGAAAGTTTAGGACATGCTTTGTATACTAAATTAGATAGGAACACTGATGAAATATTCTTGGATTATCTAATCAATTATTAAACAGGATCATAAGCGCAGAACGTATATGCTTCTTTCTAGAAAATTAATTGATTTACATCTTTTTTAAATCTTTGATGATTAAAAAAAATGTATGCGAATTAAAAGAGGTTTGTAGAAAATTATTTCAATTGCATGACAAAGCATTCATGACAATTTTGTTATAAATTTGGAAAATTTCAGTGAAGTCAAAAAGATTATTGTTTAATGATTGATTTTAAGACACAGATTTTGCCCAATTTACTAAACTAGATTGGAATCAAATACTTATAGCCCACGATCAAGGAAATTCTGCCGAAAAACACACGTTCCATACAATTAATTTATTATTAATCATATCACATCATTAGTCTGGCAATTGCAGCTATCAGGGTTAGTTCATTAGCATCAGTATATCAGTGTAGCATCTTATAAAATTCTTTATATCTTTTCAAGCCTCATTTTTAACGTGCCTGTAGAGTCACTTGAGTGAATCTGAAATAATTTACAAAAATGCTATAAATAATAATGCACATTTGCCAAAAAACTCAAATTTATAACATGATTAGGTTTTTATTTCTATGTTTGATTTTGCAACGAGTACTTTCGATAAAAATACTAAGATATTTGTTAATTCTGATATCATTTATTTGCGGGTTTACAAATAAATAATTTATAAACTAACATGCAACTAAATTTTCAGGATATCATTTCTACCTAAAAATTAAAAATCTGATAAATATCGGCACTTCTGCGCTGAAGCTTACTTCTCTAAAAATGCTAAAGTTTAGGATAGCCTGCGACGCACCTGGGTTATTCCAGGAAATAAATAAGGTTGCCTATCGATACCGCTTGCATAAGGTTGGTGTTGTAACGATGCACTATACACCTTGTCTCCTGGAACAGCTATATATATGATGTCGTTCTTATTTGGGAAATTATCTGGGAAATTTTCATTTGCACTTTGATGTTCATCATGTGATACATTATACACATGGAAGTTGTTAGCTGAATAAAACTCGCCATTGCCTATATTTATTTGAACGTTGCTTGGAGAATGACGAGCAGGATTATGCTGAGTAATTACATGTTGTTCGTTGAGATTTACATCAAAATTGCGCTCTGCTATTTGTATAAAAATGAAATGGAGTTGTAAATGAATTGTCCCAAAGTAGAGCCAAAATGGTACTTGATTTTGAGGGCGTTCCACGATATCGCCATCACTGATACAACTATCATGCATTGTTAAAACAATGTGATTTTCAGGAAAATTGGGATGTCCATCTGCACCTAATATTTTAAGAAACAATTTACATAAATAAAGTTTCTCTGCAATAGCAGCTCGCATCTTTAAAAGTTTTAAGCAATTCCTGATCGGAAGAATAAACTATGTGTTTGCAAAATAATAATAAAAAAATTAAGACTTTGTTTTCGATGATTTTTGAAACACTGGACCCAATGAAAACCTTTTTTTAATTACTGGAGATAATAACAAAAAAATTGAAAGTCTTGAAAGCTCGATATTTAAGTAACTAAGTACAGTTAAATTTGTGGCTTTCAATATTAAATTGAACAATGTGCAGCAAACCTCTGTAATAACAATAATATATAAGTCGCTGTTTGGTATTTAAAAATTTATCCCTATTTTAGACCTGGAGAAGCTCAAAAATGGTTAGACTTATGGAAAATTCTGCAATGAATAATATGTCGAGTGTATTATTATTATTTTTAAATTATTAAGAAAACAAATAACATATTAAAAATAAATAATAATGCTTATATTATATTACACTCACGTTTAAAATAGAGAAAACCCACGAAAGTGATAAATAACATTTTATTAAAAATATTCATTTTTTACTGCGCAGAACATATGATAGATAGCACAAATATAATTTTTGAAGAGGATTGAAAAAGAACTTGCACGTTAAATGCCTGCTATATATGCATGTACTAACTTTTAATAAGCCTAATTCTCACCTTAATCTAAAAACATTCCATATTCACTTAATTTATTGCTCATATAACGTTCAGAATTATTAAAAATTACAACTTTTGTTCAATGTTTCATGCTCGATGAAGTAAATTATTTTTTTTAATCTTTCAAGTGGCTGTCTCATTTATGAAGACTCAAGCGAAGAAAAAAAACATTAAATTGCCGGTAAAGGCATTAATTTGCAATGCAAACTTACTAAGTATTTTTAGTAGGAAGTACATTTTTATGTAAAGCCAACCCTGATTCATGAAGATTATAATGACAGTTTAAAAATAACTATTCTTTAAGCAGACCGTTTCGCTAAAAATTATTTTCAAAGAAATTAAAACTGGGAACTTTTTTTGACATTTTTTCTTTGTACCTTAAAGATTTTTTAAAATAAGAATTTTCTTACAAGTAAAATATTGGCCTCGAACTTCGAGCAATGCAAGAAGAATGTTAAATAACTGACTTAAAAAATGTAATATCAACTTTTATTTTTAAACCACAAATACTCTAGATAAAAATTTGTTTAAGAACAAAAAAAGAGGTTTTATTGCAAATTTATGTGGTTTTATTTGTCTAATTAACTGTAAAGGTAGTAATAAATCTTATATAAGTGAAACTGGCCGGGGTTTTAAAAACAGAATGTCTAAGCTACAGAAAAAAACACGTATCAAAGACTTGTTATTGGGCCTATTTTTACAAACAAATTTTAAAAGGTGTACACACGGAAATTCTAAATAATAATAAAATTTATCAAAAAATTATAAAATAATGTCATCTGTTTACTTATAGAATGTTCTCACTTTTAAATTTAAACCAATTTTCGCACTGCCTCAACAGTAGTTTCGAGGAAAACCCGTCAATTATTTTTTCAACTTTTCTTATGTACAGTTTGAGACTTTATTATAACCGATATTTAATGTTTTTAAAATTTCAATTATGAAAAAAATGCTGACTGAAAAATTTTCAAAGATATGATTTTTTATTTTGTTTTTACTCTACACCATTAATCTGAAGTTTTTGGTTAATTCAAACTTGAATAAGTCAGGTAAATTTATTTTCACAAATTAAAAAATTGAAATCTACTATTTTTAATAAAACAAAAATGTTTCTGAAAAGACTATATTCCAAGATATACTTGGTGAACACTTTTGCATTCTCCTACAAAATTTTCCGAACAAGGCCGACCATTTTTGTTTTATACATTTTCAAACTAAAAAGTAGTTTCCCTAATGCATAGTAAATTTTAAATTTATACTTTCCAATAAAAAAACTTTAAGCATTTGTAATTTTTAAACATAAATGTTTTAATTATAAACACTGAACGGTATAGAATTAAAGATTTTAAAAATGTATCTCTTCTCAGAATTTAACTACGTTTGTAGGTGATATCACCTATGTATTATCAGAAAATATCTGATAAGTCTCGTGAACAACGAATGTTGACAAAGTAAATATTTCAAGAACTAGCTTTTGATGTGCTGAATAATCTTTTATCAGTCCATTGAAATTATTATTATAAAATTATTAATATAAAAATTATGATTTTTTTACATTCTCATCATATATGATGGAGAAAGTATTATAATTGGCGAAAACTTGAGATCACAGTTTGTCAACAGACGCGGCACCCTAGGCGCGCTCAAATTAATATTTACTGGACGTATACAATACTACATTTCTTTTGTTTGAATAATAATTATTCTTGAAGAGGAAATAACAATTTAGCATTTTTTAGAAATCAGAAAAAGGTAGAGAGCAAGTTTTAAAAATAATTAATTTTTTTATAAGAAAGCATTTTGCATGGTTTACCAGAAGAATGTTCTTATATGTAGGAAATATTTTTCTCAGCAAGTTGGCGACAGCTTCTGGTTACACATGAAAATTACACGAATTCAAGAATATTTTGTAATCATATTAAATGGATGACAATGCGGATATTTATCTATATTGTTTAACCATATAGAAGATCTAAATTTTGTGAATAGAAAATAGTAAGAAGGAAAACGGAGAGCCGCAGTATGCTGAATTTCGAATGAGAAACATCATTTTTCTGATTTTATTATACAATATTTTTCACTTTGTAGACAATCTAAATAAAAGAAACGATTTCATAATACTGATCTGAAAAACAAAATTCTCTAATTTCTTTCATTTTTTAACCATGGAGCACAAAAAAAGATGATTAGAATATGGTCCATTATTTTTAATGCATGTCTAAATGACGATTTACTTAATTTGAAAAATCCCTAAAGACAATTAGAACAAAAGGAAAACCTTCAGCATATAATGGTAAACACGAATTTCCTATTGTTTCTTATTCTCTAATCCACAATAACAAAGCAAAATCAGTAAAAAATAAGAAATTTTCCCTAACGTTTTAAAAACACACTATTTTTATCGTCAGGGGAACTCGTAGGTAACAATTTACATTTTAAAAGATATGTAATAGTAAAAAAAAACGTATTAAACTTATAATGAGGAAAGAATTAAAGAAGAGTAAAAAAAATTACAGATTTAAAACAAAGTTCCATTATGTTATTTTTGGAGTCAATTAACTAAAGTATTTTACAAAAAGCTTTTATATAGAAATTCTGTAAACAATAATTAATATTGGCTATAGTTATAAGTAAAATTATTAGTGTTAAGGAGTGAAAGTGTAAGAGTTATAAAGCGACAAATTATAGATACCACGTTTAAATTTCCAAAAAGATTTTGCATGGTGTAGAATTTTTTGAATAAACATTCTACATCTTTAACAATTTCAAAAATTCGTTGATTCATAGAAGTTAAAAAATTAGAGCTAAGTATATCAGCCAACTGAAAAATGTCACTCAGATGGTCAGGAATATGATTATTTATACAATTAAGAATCCATGGGTCAGAAATCTTTAAATTGTTAGAGTGTAGAAGTTATTTGTCTTATTACCCGTGAATACACATTCAAGTTTTTAATGTTTTAAACCTTTTTTTTTTTTGTCAGGAGTGTGATTAGTCAAATTAGGTTTACAGTTGAGAGTTTATAGTGGTTTATCTTTTAAAAATTGCAGTAACATTTTAAAATAAGTTTCTTTATTTATAGTGTCGAAAGAAAATAATGTGTAAATAAAGATATATCTTCATTCAAAGAAATTCTTTAGTATGGAAATTATAAACGCTAACAATATTTTGTTAGGATATTTTAAGATATAATTTAAATATATAATGGATATTAAAATTTCCGCAATGCAGGATATATGTCTCAATATGCCTACTATAGCATCTAAGCTATTTAAGGAAATAAACTGGAGAGTATGTAATGTTTCTTTGCATAAAGTTGATGTTGTATTACTAAACAATAACCTTTTCTTCTGGCAGTTCATCAAATATGTGATTGTCTAATAGGCAATTACCTAGAAAATTTTCGTTTAAATTATAATGTTAATGCTGTGACAGCTTGTAAATTTGTAAATAGTTAGCTGCATAAAAATTGCCATTTCCTATATTTTTTTAAACTTTCCTCGGAGTATGACAAGCCGGATAGTGTTTGCAAAGTACATGCGGATCGTTAAAAATTGCTTCAAAATTACAGTTTATTATTAAAATAAAGATGAAACGGAGATCAGGATTTATTGCCTCATGGCACAATCAGTATGGTGTATATTTTGCAGGGCATTTCACAATATCCTTGTAACAAATACAGACATCATGCATTATTAGAAAAACGTAGCTACCAGAAAAATTTCGGTAGCCATCTGTATTAAATTTTGTAACAAAATAGTGATATTTATAAAGTTTTTCTATAGTGGCAACTCAAACTTTTAAAATTTTCATTAAATCACTTGTCAAAAAAATTAGATTCTTATTCATGAAATAATAAACATTGGTTCTTGTGTTGCTTTTCGATGCCTTCTGTAACTCTGAAGTAGGCGGAAACTACATTTTTGATTGCTAGATAGATAATCGCAAAAAACCTAAACTGTAAATAAACATTTATAAGTTCCAAATTAATTGAAATTTCAAATCCTTATGTACAACATGATACAATTGAGGCCATGAAAATAATAGTTGCTGATGAGATTGCCAAGGTCAGATGTTAGAAAATATTTTTCTTTATTGTTGGTCACACCCAAACTCAGCAACAGCCATCCTTTAATCAGATTCTATGTCGCTTTTAGTATAGAAAGAACTAGTTTATAGATAGTTACATTATAAAATGAAAAAATCGACCTCTCACACATATTTTTATCCATTAACAGTTTTGAAAAAGCGCCTGTTCGCAGTTAAACATACCTTTACTGGAAAAAATCTCATTATTACTTACATTTAAACTCATCTAAAGTTTTAAAAAAAATACCGACTTATAGTTAGCCGTTGACAATTATTACATTTGTACGTAGTTTTATTAAAAAAATTGTTATTCTGAGGAGCTTCCAATATTAAATTGCACAATGTAAAGCAGAGTTCTGATTTGATACTAGATTAGGAACTGTCTATTATAAATAAATTTTCTGTATTTCTAGCCCTTAAGGACCTGGAAATGAATTGAGGTATAGTAAAATATAACGTTATCCCAACCAAAATATTTTGTTATAAGAAATATTTAGCATACATTTATTTTTAAAACTAGAGAAAATGAAGAACAATATTCTACAACAAAAATGCAGACTTTGATAAATAACGCACTTGTTTTGTAAAATATTTTTTACGTATTCATTAGTTTAATAATGTAACTAGATTTTTCCATGAAAATAAAAATTTCCTATCAGTTTTTCTAATTTATAAGGAAAGATGTTGAGTTTTTGTGTCGCACTTTTCTAGCAAGTTTAAATATCTCTAAAAAATTCAACTAGATGTTGTTGAAAATTTATCGCATTCTATCAAAAATGTACTTCATTTTTCTTGTAAAACATTCATTAATTTTATTTTTTTGCACAGTTTTGTCAAGAATGTTTAGAAAACAACACAAGGTAAAAATAAAGAAGAATCTTTATTATTATCAGAATGGGTAGAATGGCTTTGTTTTGCTTAATTTAATGTTTAAAGTATAAGGACAATTTGCGTAACCGTTAATTTCAAGGTTTACATCATTAGCACAAAAAAAATGAGAAATTAGTGGCGTGAGTCAATATATTTCCGTGATCAATCACAGCAGTGCCTTCGAGCCCATCACGAAATTTTATCCAAGGTAAAGGGGCAGGGGTGTGAACTACGTTACATCTGTAAGGCTTAACAATAGTTTTATTCTAACGACATTTCACACAAAATATTTTTATTATCTGCGACTCTTTAACCCTTCAAAAGTAATTTACGAAACTATTTCAAAGTAAACAAAGATACAACAGTCACTAAAAACAGCATTTCAACAATTTAAGCAGGCCTGTAAATATCTAAGCTATTATAGTAACATAACGCTCGTAATAACTAACTCTTTTGCTCGGGATGAGACACTACGAAGTTTTAAACAAATAGGAACTGCATAAACATGCTTTAAAAGAATAAGAAAACAGGAATCTTATTTTTTCAGAAATCTGCAAAACGTGGTACACTGGCAAATAGCTTAAACAACAATTCACTCGTGATTAATAAAACTTTGCATCAGTTACCAGCCAGAGATTGCAGAAGAATAATAGTTTAAAAATTTTTTACAACTTGAATCAATCAGAAGCAGTTTTGGCAATCTAATTATCTCGATGCAATTTTTGTCAAATGTCGCGTCTTTTTTTTTGGTGCAGGCTGGTTTCCATACTTTGAAATTTTCCAAAATTCTTGACACAGTTGCAAACGAAGCAGAATTATTTAAATGGTTTCCTGGAGTGCTGGAACTTGCTCCAGCAGTTTATGAAATTGCGCGTCATGTAAAAGGTAGAGGAAAAGAAGACACCAAATTTCATGAGAATTTCATCTATAACTCAATTCTTGATTGAGATAAAGATATGGAAATCATTGACATAATTGCATTGCCAGAGCTGCAAAATGAAGAGTTTAGCGAGTTTTTAAACACTGGCTGATTCCTGTTTTTCTATTTTTTTGAAGCGGAGATGGCGCTATTTTCATCGCGTCGTTCACTTCGATGAGAAAACTAAAGATAGGGTGAGCTTTTAAAGTGAAAAATCAAGACAATTTTTTAAATATGCTTAGACCTTAACTTGACTTGGAATATGAACCAAGATGCTGCATCTCATCCCGAGTACAAGAATAACTTATTACGAGCTGTATATAAGCATTTAAACTTAAACTAGGTAGCCTAGGTGCTTAGAAGACCATGTACAGTGTAGAATTAAATATCGGTTTAATATAAAGATTTATCAACTTAACAGGAATAACGGTAGCTTTTTCTGTAAAAATTAATGATGCAATTAATGATTTAAGAACTTTGATGCTACTCTATTATAATGTAGTACCAACAGTTATCAGAATATCATCAATGTTATTAATTAATTAAATAATTAATTGCAAAAATCTGTTGAGCACTAAGACTTAAACTTAATCAATAATACGTTTTAGATTAGATGTTAAAAAATGGCAAGACTACTCAGTAGACCAAAGATAAATTTGAGGGCGAAGCACGAGATACTTGATGACAATGTGTTCGTTAAAGACGAAGCAGATTTAACAAGAGAGAATTCACAATAAAGAAATTACTGTTGTGGATGCACAAAGACCGAGCGACATATTTAAAGTTCTTTAATTGTAATCATGTTATGCTTTGTACAAAATGTTTTCAAAAAAGTATACTACGATAATGTTACATGAAAAGTTTCTTTATTTCATGCAAATTAATGACCAAGTGAGAAATTTTTCATATATATTGAGATATCCTTGGAATATTCCATGAATATCGTTTTTTAAATATAGGGTATCCTTATCGATATACCTAGAATAGTTTGTGATGCAACTGAGGTATTCCAGTGGATAAATGGCATTGTCTGTCGATATATCTTGCTTAAGAATAGTGATGTAAACGTGCACTATAAATATGGACTCGTGGCACTGCTAAATATACATGGTAATTCTGTGGGAAATCGCCTGGGATTTTTGTGGATGCACTTCGATGATCATGCTCGTGTATATTGTATTCTAGGAAAGAGTTAGCTGAATGAAATTGGCCATCTCGTATATTTATCTGAAGATTGCTTGGAGAATGACGAGTGGGATCATGTCCTGGAAGTATATGGTTGCTGTTGAGAATTGCAACAAAATGTACTTCCGCTATTCGAATGAAAATCAAATATAGCGAATCTGTAGTATGATTTTCAATACGATACAGCCAGTAGGGTATTTTTACTTCGTCAATTTCCCTGATAGTCCCATCAAAAGTAGAGCCATCCTGCATTGTTAAAACGAGGTAGTTTGGAGGAAAATTGGGAAATCCACCTGTAACTGTTTTTATCAAAAGAAATTAAAATCAATCAGGTTTGTCATTTTATTGTCTTTTTAAATGTAGTTTCTAAATACCTCAAATGGTTCCAAAAATGATTGTTAGAAATTTTGAAATCTAGAATGCCCAAAGAATTGGCTTAATATCAATTATAGTTCTGTTAATTTTAATGAATGAAACTAAATTCCTGTAAACTCTTGGTAGATTAAAAAAAAATGTCTATCCTTTAATGTTTTATGTCTTTTTTCAGAAATTAAAAAAATTTAATTCTACTTTTTTTAATAAAACTACAATGTTTTTTAAAAGACTATCCCAAGGCCTACTCGGTGAACAGTTTTCCAGTCATATTAAAAATTTTCCGAATAAAGTTCAGCCCCTTATGGTTGCCGACCATTTCTTTATTTCGTACATTTTCAGACTGAGAAGTGCTATCCCTAATGCATAGACAATTTCAAATTTAGACATTTTAATAAAAAAAATTTCTAGCATTTGCCGTTTGCAAATATACACCTCCTTGGAAAAAATGTGGAATTCATTAAAAAATAAAATTACGAAAATGATCATTCTAGATGTCGCAAAAACGACATGCCAGGAAAGAAATTTTTTTTAAATTTTTGTCCAAAATTTTTGAAAAAAATTTTTAGATTACAATAGAAGCGTTTTTAGTGGGTTCTTTTTGGTCCAAGGTTTTTCGTTGTATTCTATTTTTTCAAGAGCTCGCATAGATTTGATTATTAGACGTCCAATATGATTTTTAATTCGTATTTTAGTCTTATTTCAATTTGCTAAATTTAAATCTTTTTACAAACAAAATAACGTATTTAATTTATTATCATAAAATATTCCACTCACGTTCAAAATGCAGCAAGCCGACAAACGTAATGAATAGAATTTCGGTAAAATTTCTCATTTTTTTCTGAGCAGGCACAATGGCGGATAACATGAATCTAATTTTCAAAAATTTCGTATGAACTAAGAAGATCAGCGACTAACTTTTATGACTCTTCTCCACAAAAGGTTTTAATTATTCTTAAAAATAAACAAAGTGAAAAGAAAAGGATTTTTTATCTTGTTTGAAATAAATATATATTTGCTAAATTTATTACCTATTAGAAATTCATAACTATTAAAGATTGCCATACATACATATATTTATGACTACGTTGTCTCTTATCTTAATTCTAAATAATTTGAAAAAAGTACATGTGTTATCACAGTTTTTTTACGGAATCACAAATTTTAAAACGCCCTTAAAATATTTAACAGCTTTCTAATTATTATTATTATTATTACACCATTAAGCCGTTTCCCTTTCGGGGTAGGCGTGACTCACTCGGTAGGGAGGGGA
>JAAAKG020137966.1:0-12766 GCA_010014905.2 Druon quercuslanigerum
GATATTGCGAGAAGCTTGGACAATACATTTTCACGATTTCGAGCGTCGGGCGAGTTATTGCACCCGGCGGCTCAATTACTCCCTGATGAGAAGGTCTAAATTGGCCTCGAAACATGTTGGTCCTCAAGTAGTATAAAACGGACGGAGAAAGAGAGAGAGTGAGAGGTTGGTTTTTGGTTGACTCTTTCCCTTTTTTCCCCTCTTTTTTCTTTTCTATTGATATTTTTGTCTCTAATGAGCCGGAAAGTGAGATAGTTTGGAAATTATTTTTTAATGATTAAATATTTTTCATGTTCCTTTGCAAAAATTTATTCTTGAAAAAATTGATTATTTTCCAATCTCAAAATACAAAATTTTAAAGAGAGACACTAATCAAGAGATTCTTTTTCAATCTATAGTTTTTGCTTATAAATATCGTATGATTTCTTTTAATTGAGCTGTGAATGTTACCTCAATTTTCATGGAAGAAATCTTTTTATTAGATTCTTATATGAATAAAATATTAAATAGTGAAATTAAATGAATGACAATTTTTTAATGTTAGGAATTTTTGAAATGTATAATTTTTGTTTTATTAATTTTCAATGTTATTGATAATAAAAATAATCTAAATACATTGGTTTAGAATCAACCAAAAAAAGAACCCCTTTTGTTGAAAAATAAACCAACATGTTGAATTTGTTCCAAAGGAGACTCCGTTTGGTCATCCTTAAGAACCCAATTTTGAGAGATACTTTTTCCAAAGAACCTATTTTTTGCTTTGCCTACTTCGAGATTTTATCTAACGAACATATTGTAATGAAGACAATAAAAGTAAAAGATAATATGGCATTTAGGATAGATCTAATAGCGCCTGAATGTTCTGTTAAACTGTTCTCCAAACGAATCCTTTTGGGTCTCAACAGGAACCACTAGTTTTTTGTGAGATAGAAGACAGATTGAACTATGATTTTCCACCAGACATCAAAAATCGACAAAGTGGTATAACCTTTTCTTGTTGAATGACTCTTATAGAGAGTTAAAAGGAAAATAGAAAAAGAGTGATATAACGATTGATTTAAATAAAAAATTGTTCTATTTGTTAAAAGAAAGTATTTTTTTTTATTTTTGATCAAAAATATTTAAAGGTACCTGAGGATGCCGTTGGTGTTGTTTGAACAAGTCCAGTGGTATCTGCGTCTACAATAACAGCATCATTTTCTTCTGGAAGAGCGTTGTCTCCAGTTGAAATTGGTTTTGAATTGCCCTTAGATCGAGTCACTATCACCACAGGAATGGGCTCAGTAGGCGGTGAAGTTGAAAGTAATAAAGTTGCATTTTTTAACCATGACATTTGGACACCTAAAAATTAGACATTTTTTTATTGAACAAAATAAACAAGAAAAACCGAAAATTTAACATTTACTATTCTCCCCGAAGCTTAATTCTTGTACTACTTAAAAAAATCTTAAATAAATAGGGGAATGGTAGTAGAATAAAATCTATTTGATAAAATTAATGTAGTTTCAAGAAAATAGTTAAGTTTCCAACCAGAAAAAAATAATTTTCTACCAAAATAAATGAACTTTTAAGCAAATAATTGCGTTTTCAAGTTAAAAACTTAAATTTTTAAGAAAACAGTTGACCTTCAAACTAGAAAAGATGAACTTTTTTAAAGAAAAGGTTATTTTTCACCAAGAAAGATTTTAGTTTTAAATAAAAAGCAGTTTAACTGAAACAGAAAGATGAATTTTCTATGAAATAATTACATTTTTAACTCAGAAAATAAGAATGTTTAACAAGAAAGTTAATTTTTACCTACATAATTGAATTTTCAAAAAAAAAGCTCAAATATCAACCAAATAATTAATTTTTTTACCAAAAAGATGAACTGCCAAAAAAAAGAACAGCTGAATTGAACCAAAAAGACGATTTTTCTTTAAAAAATTGAATTTTCAACAAGAAAGGTAATTTTTATCTAAATATTTAAATTTTCAACCAAATAGCTTATTTTTAGAAACAAATCTTTAACCAATATAATATATATATATGCATACATAAATATATATATATATATATATATATATATATATATGTAATATATATGTATGTATGTAATGTAAAACAATTATATTTTTCATTTGTTTTATGAACTTTTCTACAAAAAAAGGAAAAATATCAGAGTTTTGTCCACTATATATAAATTATAGGAAGACGACATTTCTACCAAAAAGATGAACATTATATATAAAACGACGATTTTCCTATCCAAATATATGAACAAAACAGTTAAATTTTGGAAAAAACATGACCTTTTAACAATATAGTTGAACTTGCAATTAAAATAGACCAATTTTCCAAAAATAATTGAATTTTCAATAAATAATTAAGATTTGGTAAAAATAATTGAATTTCTGAGCCAAAAAAAATTAATACATAATAATTAAATTTTTATCTAAATATTTGAATCTTTAACCTAAAAATTTTAAGCAAAAAGCCAAAGAGATGAAATTTTAGAAGACACTGGAATTAAAAAAATATATTTTTGCAACAAAGAAAGATGATATTTCTACAAACAAAAAATTCAAACGCAAAAGACGAATTTCCTATACAAAAGACGTATTTTCATCAAAATAGTTTATTCATTCTGCAAAGAAAAATAAACTTTTAAGAAAATAGTTGGATTTTCTAATTCGGTTGTACAAATTTACATTCAAAATTCATAAAAATTTTAATGTGATGAGTTAAAAATGTTTAATTTTGAACCTTTTCGAAATTAAAGTATTAAATTCTGAGGCCCGCATTCGAAAATTTTTATTTTTAATTTTTATATTTTTTAATTGTTATACGTCTTCGGTACATAAAGTTTCAAACTTAAAAATATTGAAAAAATATTGTTACTGTTGAGTCTACATTGATTAGTTATTAGTGATGCACTTCTTGCACATTGAGCGCTTTTTAAAATCAATTTTCCAATATACTGTATGTTTTTTCTATTTTAAAAAGAGATTGTTTACTTATTTTGCTCATAAATTCATTGAATATTTCACATTTTTAAATAAAACGGATCACGTTCAAACATATTCCTAACTTATTTTATGAGAAAAACAATCTTGAAATATGCAAACAATGGAAGAAACATATTTATTTAATCATTTGTAATTAACAATACCAATTCAACATCATCGAAAAATTCCCTTGCCGGAAAATTGTTATTTGGTTGCCTAAAATATTTTTTAGGGTAAAAAATATTTTTTTTCTATGTGAAAGTTAAGTATATATATATATATATATATATATATATATAGCATTTCTTTTAAATGTAATCTAATAATAATCTCACGCGTTCCCTATACGTTTTTTAATATTTCTCGTTGGTTTATAGTTTTTTGTCATGAAACCTGTTTCACTCATTTTACAAAATGATTAATAATCATAATAAATATTTCTAATTGTTAATAATAAAAAATAATACAAATTTATAAATTAGTCACTTTCATATAGAAAAGAATTATTTTTTCACTAAACAATATTCCAGACAACTGAAAAAAATAGATTCCATTAATAAAATGTGTCATTACTTTTGATTCTCATTCTTATTGAAAAATTATTAATTACATATTCATCCTCATATTTTGTGCATAGCTGAAATTTTTGAAATTAATTCTCCATAAAAAAAATATTTTAGTTTGTATTTTTTTTAAGTTTACAGGCTGAAGAATTGGATTGATGGTATTATCTGATAAATAGTATTTGCTTTGAAATACATTTCATTATTATAAATAATTATTATTATTAACAAATTCCAACATTAGCAACTTTCATTAAAAAATTACTTTTTCTACTGAACAATATTCCAGACAACTGAGTGAAAGTAGTATTGTGTAATTGTTATTGTGATTAAAAAATTATAAAATATATATTCATTTTTACATTTTTTGTATAGATAAAGATGGTTTTTCTCATAAAAGGGACAAATATGTTGTCGATTGATTAATAATCACACAAATTTTTAAGTATTAAATATTGCTTATTGTAATAATTTCAAGTATAAACAAGTAAAAAATTAATACTGTCGCATAGAAAAATTATTTCATATTTTTATTTTAAGTTGAGGGACTCAAAAATTGAATTTATGATATTATCTGATGAATATAATTTGCTTTAAACTACATTTTCTTGACACTAATTTATTTATCTATAATAATGATCTCTGGCTTTTCCCCGTTATGAATTATTCTCGTTCTATTTTTTGTATGTATTGTATCTTATTAGCCTCACCAGAGTCTCCTTCCTGGCTGCTCATTTCTTCGCTTGTCACATAATTCTGCTGTGTCACCTCATCGCTTGGTTTCTGAAGAACAGATTGCTGCTGCAACTCTAAATCTGGTCTAACGAGCCGATCAGGACGACAAACATCACCATCTCTTCGCATCGGTGCAGTGCACTGACACCGTCCAAATAAATCCGGAATCAAAAAATCACAATGGGTGTCACTATCCCACAATCGACAGTGAGCATTACTATAACAAACTTGACCCAACTGTGCAGCTGAAAAAAAAATAAAAAGTTTCAAAAATACCCAAATGTTAAAAATCTAAAAAATCTCCTTAATAACAATTTTTTATAATGAATGTCTTCTCTCTCATTCTTGAACTTTCTTCTTTAAATTTTGAGGATGTTCACTACGTACAAGCAATCCCAAAAGTCGCCAATGTTTAAAATGATTGATAAAATCGAAAAAAATAGATCTATGATCGATTTCTGGAAATCTTGATGTCAGCTTCTGAGTTCACTTTAGAAAATATAATTTTGGTTAAAATAAAATTGCTTATTTTTTAAAAGTGGTTATTAAGAATTTTAGTTTTTGCTTTCTCCCTAGGGAAATGTTTAAATTCTTATTTCATTTTAATGATCAAGGGCCTTATTTTATTCTTTAAAGGTTTATTTTATTTATATTCTTTTTAACGGTTTTTTTATATTCGGCCGGTGCTAACTAAAATTTAAGCTGTGTTTGTTATACAATAATAACTGTATGATTTCTAAGTTAATTTTGAAAAACAACCCAAATATAAATTTAGAAAATCGTTCGACGAATAAAATGAGTCCTTGATTATTAGGATTAAATAAGAATTGTAATATTCCCCTACAGAGATAAGAAAAAGTAAAGTTCTAAATAACTACCGTTAAATAAACAATTCTAACCCTAATCATTTTTTTCTGAAGTGTGCTTAGAAGCCTCCGTTAAGATGTACAGACATTAATAATAGTTCTATGTTTGCCGATTTTATTTATTAATTACGGAAAGCTTATAGGCGGTGCGTGATACCGCACATCCACGGTAGCGTCACAATTTTAAATTTCTATTTAAATTTTATTCAAGGTATTTAAAATAAAAGATGTCATTAGCAGCCCCCCTTCCATACATCACCCCAGAGTACGAAACGCGGCCATTCTAGAAAAATTTGACGTATTGATTACCCGTTATTTGAGAAAAAAGTGACACATTAGTGTAGACGTACGGCCGTGCGGTCTCATAGACCCCAACATGATTCTGATATATACCACTGGTGTGAAAGATTACTATTGATAAAATTTGGTAAAATTTAATAATTTCCTAATTGTTCCAATGTCCCTTCATGTACTTTTATAAGTTAGATAACAAAAACTTCTTTACTTATTTAATTAGATCAGCGACGGATTTACCAAGGGGCACAGTGGGGCTAATGCCCCAGGCCCAGGGGGCCGAGGGGCCCCTGAACCCCCCCCCCCCCCAAAATTAATAAAGTTCACGTACGTTACAGCAAGTTCTATGAAAATGGGGATTTTCTCTGCCCTTAAGAGGGCCCCTTCGAGGTAGTCCCAGACCCAGAAAAATGTTAATCAGGCGCTGAATTATATATAAATAAATACAGTCGTATGTGCAAACTCAGTTCCATGTAATATATTGTGATCATAAAAAAAATGTTGCAGCTTGAATGTTCGCAAATCTAACAAGCAATTAAACAAAAATCTGATCTGCGTGAAAAACTTTTTAAAAACTTAAAGATTGTAAATTAAAAATTAGAATGTCCAAAATTAAGTTAGGGAACGTACCATATATCAATTGTGCAAAGTTCATTTTTTAGCTCCGTTCCGCTGGCATATCCACAACGGAAAAGCAATATTTTTATATGCCATAATTTCGGGCTAATTATGGGCCCGATCAAAATTTTGGGTGGAGGTGCTGAGTGCTCGAGCAGCTAGCACTTCCAGTATATAAAACATTAAAACTCTTACATTAAAGCTCTTTAAATATCAAAAAACCAAATTCGAAAAAACAACCTCTATCATTGATAACCAACGCTCAAATTTAAAAATTAATTTTTTGACTACATAAGCTATACCAGAATTTCGGGCTCTTGAAATACACAAAAATGAATTTCCGAAAAACAACCGCTAAGGCTGATAACGACCCCTCAATTTAAAAAAATAATTTTTTGACAAAAAAAAGTACACCATAATTTAGGCCTATTTTTGGGCTCTTCAAGTACGCAAAAATCAATTTCCCAGAATGAACCCTTATCACTGACAACCAACCCTTAATTAGAACAAATAATTTTTAGACAAAACAGACTTGGGCTATTTTCAGGCTCTTGAAATACGCAAAAATCAATTTTCGAAAATAAACCCATAAAATTTGTACAAAATCCTTGTGAAGTGCAGATTGAGAGTGTCTTAGAAATTGGTATGTATCCCATTTTTTGAAAAATTATAGAATAAATTTCAATAAATCGATAGGTTTTAAAGTATTATTAAAATTTTTAATTGTTAAAATTACATATAATTCACTTTTAAAAATTTTAATGCAATGTTTGTCAATCACTTCACAAGGATTTTGTACAAATTTCATGGGTTTATTTTTGGAAATAGATTTTTGCGTATTTCAAGAGCCCGAAAAGAGCCATAAATTCTCGTGTATTTTGTTTTGTGAAAAAATTATTTTTCAAAATTGTGGGGTTGTTGTCAGTGATAGGGGCTGATTTTTGACAATTGATTTTTCTGTATTTGAAGAGCCCGAATATAGGCCGATATTCTGGTGTAGTTTGTTTTGTCAAAACATGATTTTTCAAAATTGAGGGGTGGTTTTCAGCGTTAGGGGTTGATTTTGACAAATTCTTTTTTGTGTATTTGAAGAGCCCGAAAATAACCCTAAATTCTGGTATAGATTGTTTTGTCAAAAAATAATTTTTAAAAATTGAGCAGTGGTTGTCTGTTATAGGGGTTGATTTTGGGAAATTGATTTTTGTGTATTTGAACAGCTCCTCGCTTCTTATATAAAGTTATATATTTTTTATTCAATTTAAAAAAAGTTATTAATTATTTATAGTAAAAACGAGGTTTAAAGGGATTTCTAAAGATTAGAAAGAGCTGAAAGATTTTTAGGGATTTGAAAGTATTTCAACAGATTTCAAGAAATTTTAAGGTAATTCAACGTACTGCAATGTATTTCAAAGAATTGACGTATTTTTGCGGAATTTAACGTCTTTTCCAAATCACTTTTGGAATTTCATGAGATATCGAGAAATTTCAAAAGATTTTAAGGGATTACAAAATTTTATGTTGCTTCAAATGATTCCAAAGTTTCAATTTTTCAAGGTATATTTAGAAACTTTGAAAAGTTTATTCATATTTCCGCAGTCTTTACTGAATCTCGAATGATTTAAAGGGATTTTAAGAGAAATCGAAATCATTGAACATAATTCACTAGAATTCAAAGAATTTCATGTGATACTGAAGTACTTCTGCACATTTTGAAGGATATCAGGGAATGTAATGAAATTTCGAAGAACGGATTTTAAAATAGTTTTCAATTTTTCACTGGATTTTAAAGGATTTAAAGAGATTTATCGGAATTTTAAAGGATTTTAGAATATTATAAAAGATTGTCAAGGATTATCAAGCATTTTAATGGCTTCTGAAATATTTCATTATGTTTTAATATGTTGTATAGTAAGGTATTTCAAATCATTGAAATCAATTCAATCAAGCATTTTAATGGCTTCTGAAATATTTCATTATGTTTTAATATCTTGTATAGTAAGGTATTTCAAATCATTCGGAAATATTCCCAAAGATTTTAAATGTTTGAACTAATTTCAATGGGATTTAAAATATTTCAACAAATCTCGATTTAGAAATTAGAGATTTTAAGGTATTTTCTTGAATTTTTAAGGATATAAGCGATGTTTATGGGACTTTGATGAACTGAAGCGATTTCCCAAATTTTTATTCCTAAAGGGTTTGAAGGGATTTCCAGGGAGCTCAATAATTTTAAAGTGATTTTGAGAGATTATGTACAATATCCATGGTATTCAAAGAATTTCATGGAAATTTCAAATGATTTAACAAATTTTAATATTTTCAAACGATGATGATTGCTTTCAGATGATTGCGAAGATGTTTAGGTATTTTATAAGATTTCATTAAAAGTATTAACCAAATTTCAAGAATGGTTTAACTCCTCTACTCTATAATTATTGGCCATGTGTAATATGAAATATTAAATAAATAAAAATATTAAATAAAAAAAATATAAAATAATTAATTATTACCCACCCTTCCGATTCCAAGAGGCCTTACATAATTATTTACTGTTATAAACTAAAACGGTTCTTCTCCACTATATACGACCATGTACATTTATAGACCACAAGATTGCTTCAACCAATAAATATTGGTGATTGAATTGGCAATTTGACACACCACAGAAACCGCGCTGTACGTTACGGTGGGTAACGTAGACCGCAAGAGTTTATGTGAGTATCACAATTTCGCATTTTATTAAGAAATGTATTTTAGAAATGAAAATCCGAATTTATTCTGCGTTTATTAAAATTGAGAGAGTTGTTTTAATTACTAGAAAAAAATTAATTCTTACGTCCTAAACAAGTGTGTCTTCGAAATTGTAGAAATCCTTCTTCACACCTGCATACGCCAGCAAGACAGCTGCTATTCGCTACTTTTAATGAGCATTGTTCTTTAATGACACAATCCTGACCGAGAAGATTTGCTGTAATAAGGAAAAAATAATTTTTAATTTACGTTTTGGATGCATAAAAATAAAAAAATAAAACTGACACATTGTTAAACTTTTACTTTTGCTTTGGGTAACAAATTTCAACTAGTCAAGGTAATTGGGAAGGTTGTTAATTAATAATGATGCTCTGTATAAGAGCATAAGATCTGATATGGTTTCTACTGGAAATAAATTTAATAATATAGATATAAGATGCACTGTAAAAAATAATAGCTCTTTTCCCATACGAAAGCATGCGATTTTTCCCATACTTTTGAATATCTGACACAAGCATGGCAATTTTCCGTTCACTTTTAAATTTCCCATACACGTCGAGAATCCTGTACACTGGTATAGGAAAACTTCCAATCGTGCATGGAACTTTGATGCGTGGCCGTACAATGCGCAGCTGAGTGAAACGCGCATGCGCGGTAACTATGGTGAATGGAGGAGAATGAGAAGAACACTCGTATAATACAATTATAGCCTCAAGCTTCTAATTTCTAATAGTTTTAGTACAAACTTGTGAAATATTTTGGATTATTAGTAGTGAAACAGTCAAATATTGTGAGTTCAATAAGATTTAGTGCAATTAGAAATTTTCACAAAAAAGAAGGAAGCAGCAAGAGAAAGGAAATTCTAGACGAGCGTCTAATTCATTATAGTTTAAGTACACACTTGTGGGATATTTTGGAGTTGGAACAGTGAAAAAGCTAAATATTGTGAGTGAAATAAGAATCAGTGCAGTTAGACATTTTTCAATGTAATCTAGCATAAGGAAGTTATGGATATTTTAATAAAATGTTTTAAGAATAAAAAGAAATAATTTAATATTGGCATTTAATTTTAGTATGGAAAAAATACAAAATGCATATGAGAAAAATACATCCAATGTATCGGAAAATTGGCATATTTCCCATATCCAAGTATGGTAAAATACTAACACGGTATGGGAAAATTCTCATACACGTACAACTATTGTCCCATACCGCTGTATGGAAAAATTTCAATACTTGCATAGATTAATTACTTCCAATACATGTATGGGAAATTTGCCATAGATTTTCCTTGCAAAGTGGGTAAACCAAAGATTAATCAGTAATCATTGTGCATAATAATTCCCTTAGACGTTGTATCGATGTTTTATAGCATCCCACTAGGTCTTGCTTTGTATTGCATTAATGAAAAACTAATAGCCACTAAAACTCTTTTTATCGGGTTGTCCTATGGGGTTGCCTGTATCTCTAGTAGTTTAAGATTTAGTTTTAAAAGACGTTAAAAAATAGCTTTCACTTATTAGAATTCTCACAACTGTTTTATGACATTCTAGCAATTGTTGCTTCTGACAAAATTGTTTTTTAAGTGTGTTAATTAGAATAGAAGATTGCATTAAATTCACTCACGAGCGTAAAATCGATAATGCTATTAACTATCCTGATTACAAACAAATCATTCAATGGTGTCGCAAATGATGAACCATTGTTAAAAAATAAATTTTTGATAACGAAGTTCAACTGTCAACCTTCAAGTTGAATTTTCAATAAAAAAATGAATTTAATGAATTTTGATGAATATAGTTCAATTTTCAACCAAAAAGATGAATTTTTAACGAAGCAATTCAAATTTCAGCCAAGTAGTTTAATTTGAAAAAAAGTAATTTTCCGCCAAGATTACTTTTCAGCCAAACAGATGAATTATCAACTGAAATAATTAATCATTAACCAAAATAATGAATTTTTATCAAAGCAGTTTAACTTTCAACCTATCCTAGTTATATTTAACAAAAATGAATTTTCGCCCAAAAATATTAATTTTTTACCAAAAAGACAAACGAATAGTTAACGAAAGGAATTTACAACCATAAAAAACTAATTAAATTGTTAAACAAAGAGATAAATTTTCAAGTAAAATTAAGAATTTTGAATGAAAAAAAAGGAATTTGTAACGAAGATGATCAACTTCAAACAAAAAATTTGTATTTAAAATAAAAAAGAGTTGCATTTAACCAAAAAGAATAAAATGATGATACATAAAAGTAAATAAAGTTTTCAGCAAATAAGGGGCCGGATTCTAAAAGGGGTCTAGCGCGTGACCTTTCCGAAATGTGACTCACAGATGATCGATTTTTGAAATTCAAAAAAGTGAGTTAAGAAAAGTACCATCATATTCGTCTTGAAAATTGTCAACTTTTTTACATTAACCACTTTGTTGTACAATTTCAAGTTTCAAAGAAAAAAATTCACACATTTCGGAAAGGTCACGCGCTAAACCCCTTACAGAATCCGGCACCTCAAATGTTGAGTTTTTAACATAAAAAGATCAATTTTCAACAAAAAATGAAACAGATCAATTTTCGTTGACCAAAAATTAATTTATAACCGAAAAGGAATTATCAACAAAGCACGTAAACTATTTCTAACTAAAATGATAAATTATTTACATACAAAACTGATACAACAAAAAGAGTTTTAAATAAAATATATAAATCTTGAACCAAACAGATGAAGTTTTAACTAAAATAATAAATCATTATACAAAAAGTTAATTTTGAATAAAATGGTTCAAATTTGAACGTGTAAGTTGAATTTTCAATTAAAAATATATGAATTCACGAAAAAAATCTAATAGAGTTGATATCCAGTCTAAAAATATTTTGATTTTAAATCAAAAACAGTCGAATTCAAACAAACAAGATGAATTTGTAAGACAGAAAATTTACTTTACACTACCATCGGAAATTATGAGATCGATTGACGCAAGCACTATTAAAAATCACTGCTGGCTTTGAACCACGATAAATCGGCGAAAAAAAGTGTTAGGGCCTTTAAAATAAAACAGTTCGAAAGCCTATGAAATCTAGATTTTCTAAAATTTTGTACCTCGACTTCAATTTTTAGCATGACCTAGGAAAATTGTTGCAAAATCCTAAAAATTATACGACATAGAGCCTTATATTTGATCTTTAATTTAAGCCAAAGAAACTTAAAAAATCTTCATCGGTTCCCGAGATACGAATTAAAATGTTCAATCGTATCTGAGTTGAGTTTTAGTCGACGATCACGGTTCTCGGCCGATCTGCTGCTCGCCTCCTTCGTTGAGGCAGGACCGAATAGACCACGCACAAAGGTAGTGCTTGATTGGGGCTCTCTTATACTTTTGATTCTGCTCATCAGTAATTTTTTGCAAATTATTGTAAATTTTTAAAATTATTTATTGTTTTTCAAAATTATTTACAATTATTTTAATTCAGTACTATCCCCGTATTAAAGAATAAAAAAATTATAAACAGTTTTTTTTATTTCTTAACATTTTTTTCAACTAGAATATTAATAAAAATGAAGATATATTGTTACGGAAGTAAACTATTTTTCAAACGAATTAGGGCGCTAAATTCTAAATAAATTATTTACATGAAAAAAATTCAAAAATATTTAAAGTAAATAATAAATTAATTTCCAAAATAAATTAAATACAAAACAGTGCGTAGGCGTAATGAAAATTATATTTTCAATTTCTAATAAGTAGTTTATTATTTCCCTTTACACAAACATTTTTCTTACACAAACAACTCGCTCATTATTTAATTTTTCGATGATCAAAATTACAATCAAGCTCCACCTATGTGAGTGGCCTATTCGATCCTGCCTCAACGAAGGAGGCGAGCAGCAGACCGGCCGAGAACCGTGATCGTAGACTAAAACTCAACTCAGATACGATTGAACATTTTTA
>JAAAKG020137967.1:0-12765 GCA_010014905.2 Druon quercuslanigerum
CCCTTGGTACAGGGACCCTCTATCCGCAACCCGAGGACGCGTTCGGTGGCTTTGTCATAGGCCTTTCGGTTTGATTCCAGAGGAATCAGAACCGAACCGAAATATATATATATATATATCTAATTAAATCACCTAAATAATTCTGTATCCTTTTAATTATTTTTTCTTGAAACAGGACTAGAAATTCGCTAACAATGGCTGGGTATCCATACCAACAGTCGCGCGCTCTAGGCTCTAATTAAATGAGTCTTTTGCCGGGCCAGTTGAAGTAGATTGGTTTCAGGGCTTAAATATTCTCGAGCATGTCCGCTTGAATATCCGAAAATAAAATTTGAGGACAACTATTAAAGTCGATGAATGTTTCCACAAATATCGAGCGCAACAAGAAAATTTTAAAATTTTAACAGGGCGATGGGCAGAGTTCTGTAACCTCGCATGCGAGAGATGATTTAACTGTTTTTGTTGCACTCAACATTTTTCAAAATAATAATCGGCTTCATGCCTAAAATTTTATTTTTAAATTTGAAATTGGTCTCGCTGTGCATTATTTGAGTCTTTAAATTGATTGAATCCGTTAGCAGTGTTTGACATCAGTAGCCTGATAGAATGGAACGTTGCGGGAACGCCCCTGGGACGTCACAAGGAGGACTAACCGTTATTGTTATTTTTAGCAACAAGTATCTCCTAAGCAAGATGCCCTAAGGCTTTTTTTACCACTCACAAATATTCTGATTCTCCCAGTAGTTCAACATATTTTTAATACTAAAGATGTTTAGCCGCATATTAATTAATATTAGACTTCACCGTTAAATATGCAGGGTTCAATTTGTAGATATAATAACGTGTAGATTTAAAAGTGTAGAGTTAAATGTGTGGGTTTTTTGCGTGTAGAGTTTAATGTGTAGACATTAATGTGCTCAGTTTAATTTGTAGGCCTTTTTATCAGGAAAATTTGTATCTTGACAGTATTTAACGTGTAGAGTTTAATGTGTAGAGTTAAATGAGCAGGGTTTTTTCGTGGAGACTTTGATGTGCACAGTTAATGTGTACAGTTATAAAAAATTCGTTTATAAAAAGTTGTAGAGTTCATCGTCAAGACTCGCGTAGTATCTACCGGGTCCCAACTAAATTTGTAGCACTCTTTGGTTTAGCAGCTTATGTCTTAATTTTTTCACAGGTTTATTTAAAAAAAATGATTCTTTAACCATTTATATCTCTTTTTTGGGTAAATAACTTTTCTTGACTAATGTTTTTCGTAGATTGCGTTGTTTAACAACAAAATTTATTTGTTTGCTTTAAGTAATAATTTTTCCGGATAAAGCAAAAAATAGCCGCCCTATACAAATTTATTTAAAATAAATTCGTAGATCTTTTCTGGGAGGATAATTTTTGTACGATCATTGTTTTTCGTATCTTGCATAACTTGACAGCAAAATAAAATTTTCCAGTTTTTATTATTGTTTGATTATTCGTGCCTATAGACTATAGACAGACGGAAAAATAAATATATGTCACATAAATGTTTTCTTCAGATAAATTTGATCTTTTAAAGGATAAAAGTGCTGCAGCGTTTTTATCGAATATCAAAATAGAATTTATTCTTGGGGTTTACTATGTTAGCGAGTCAAGCCAGAAAGCCGAACTTTGTCCAAAATCAAAATTACGAAAAAATTTTGTTAATATGATACTATTAGGGTCGGAACTCAATTCAAGATAAACGTGAAAATAATATTTTAGCCGGAAACGTGTTTGAAATTATTGTAATGGTTGGTTTAACATCTCTTAAAGATTGAGGCAAAGAAACTGACTTATGGATTCAAGCAAGGAAGTCGACATTTCTCAAAAAAATCAAAATCACTTGAGATTTTTGGATTGTACTATTATTCTCGTAAATGACTTTACAAGAAATTTGGAACATACATCCTAACACAAGAAGACGCTAAATTGATTCTAAGATTTGCTTTATTATCGTTGGGCAAAATTTAATGCGCTACCTTAACTCTACTTTTTCATCATTTCCTTGTTTTTATAAACTTTTATTGAAACAATATTATCCATCACCAAATTGCTGTTGGAGCATGATGAGCAGAAAAGGTATTATTTAAAAAGTGCTTAGATACAGGTGAAATTGATCAGGTGTATAAATAATTCTTTTGTAGTAATTTCAAACCAGAAACTTGCAAAAACGTTTTGTTGATTGTAGTGACGAAATCTGTAATCAAACACTTTTTTCTTGTTTCCGCAGTAAGGTTTAACCAGTAATTAGTGAAATCGCACTAACTTTTATTTATACAGTAACTTAAACATAACTCTTATTTTATTAGGAATCAATTATTCTGATTAAAAAACATCAGAAAAGAACCGGAATAAAATAATTGTACCTTTAGCTTTACCATTATTCTTCTAGAGCGAATTTAAAATCTATTGATTGAATGTAATTGATAAATGTCAAAAGTCTCAACAAATAGAATTCAAGCGATATGATATGAAAATTCTTTTTTTTTTAACTAATCATTTACATAGTAGGTGGAATATAATATGTCTTTTAAATTATATTTACATCTTTCACAATCATCTTCTTATGTTTTCAATTAAGTAAAAAAATGTTTATATATTCAAACTTTGAATAAAAAATTTTTTTTTGGTGAGCACCGACTTTTTTATTCTTTTCAATCACCTTGATAAGCTTCTGCTATTAAAAGAAATTATTTCCATCAGCTTTACAAAGGGTTAACAATTTTTAAGGCCCGAAGAAGTATTTTTCATAGAATTTTTTTTGGAAGTTCAAACTTTTTTCTCAAAATTTTTTTCTTATCTGTCGCTGTTTGCGAGACAAATTAGTAAATTTGATATTATGCAGAAAAATGTACCTAAAAAAACGATCGCATTAAACATTAGAAGAGGACGATAAATATCTCAATTGTTTCAAAGTTTATAGTAATTTAAACCAATTATTTTAGTTTATTGAAAATAAAGCAACAGATTTAAATACGCACAAATTCGTGAAAATTTTTTCTTTGTATTTAATTTGTGTTTTTAAAAAATAGTCTTAAATATAAATCTTTTTCTTTAATTTTCAAAGATTTTTCGAAAAGTGATACTGTATTCGAGGCAGCTTAAATATTTTTTGAAATAGACACTTGCAGAAAAAATTTAATATTTTATAGTGAAAAATGCAACTATTTTGTTAAAATTAAAGTGAAAGAAAAGTTTTACATAATTTTCTCATACGATGTATAGTTGTTTTATTCCTGAAAATCAGTAAATAAATTTCTTCAACAAAATATACAAGCCACGGAAAAAAGTTATTATCCAAAAGTTGCTCTCTCAGCAAAAGGGCTACAAATTTGTTAAAAATTAAATAAAAAATTTAAATGTTTGCTTGAACGACACAAGCTGTGAAAAAAATAATAGAAAAAAGTTGATCATTCAAAAAGGAGCTAAAAAATATGTAATTAATAACTTCTTCAAAGGAAGTGCAGTTTTTCATTTAATCAAGAAAAAGACATTAAAGATTAAAAAATTAAATTCTTGAACAAACGACACAAGGTACGAAAAAAATTGTTAGAAAAAAATCGGTTGAGCCAAGAAAGATCTACAAAGAGACCAAACAGAAAATGAAAATATGTAATACAAAATACAAATAGAATATAAAATCTGATATAAAAGTATTAAATATAATGTAGCTAGTTCATATTTAGGATAAAATGGAGTGTGTAAAACACGTGACAAGGGATGAGAATGTGTTCATCAAAGCCGAAAGAGCTTTAACGTAAGAGAATTAACAATCACCAAATTACAGTTGTCGATGCTTTCAACTATAGTATTAAAAATTATGTAAATATGTTAAATTTTCTACACAATAGTATAATTTTTAATCCAAAAAGACGAATTTTTAATGCATGACAAATACATTTTTATCTAAGAAAGAAACAGATTTTTAAAAAACTAATTAAATTTTCATCTTAATGAATAATTTGTTAGCATATAGTTAATTTTTGTACGAAAAAGATGATTTTTTCACCAAAAAAGACGAATGTTAAAAAAAATTACATAAGTTTGCGACCAAAAAGTCGAATTTTAAACCAAATTTTTAAATTTTCAGTTAAAAAATTTATTTTAAGCCAAAAAAGAAACTAATTTTTATTGACTTAGTTCAATTTTTAACAAAAAAAATGAAATCTTTAAAACGAATTCTTAACAAAATACATCATTTCGCAACAAATAGTTGAAGTTTCAACTAACCCAGATGCATTTTCTACCGAACCTAAATTAGATAAATTCCTAGTTAAAAAATTAAATTATAACTTAACATGAAAGCTATTCAGGCAACAATTTTCTAAAATGAACAAATAAAGTGAATTATTCTGAAAAAAAACTTTTAAAATAAATAGTAATTTTAAATGGAAAAAATAAATAATAAAAAATTTTACTTCGTAAGGTTGAAACTTAAAAAAATGGGAACGTCATTTAAAATTAAAAAAAAATTTAGTCACCAAAAATTGTAATATTAAAACTTTTTCATACGCAAAAGTCTTTTAATTTGAAATCTTCAACTGGAAATCAAAAAATTTTGAAATCTTACAGTAAGCATTAAAAATTAAAGTAAAGAATACAAAAAAATATTTCAAAACCACACAATTCATTCCACTACTTCCACGATCACGATCAAATGTTCATAACATTTTGAAATATTCCGAAAAAAATAAAAATAAATTGGCGAAAAATTTCTAAATCAGAATTCAGATGCTTATTTAACATCGCAAAATTTTACAAAAATAATGAAACTGGAATGGAGGTATTTTAAACATTCAAAAAACTTTTCTTTTATAAATTATGACCAATATTAAATTGCATAAACTTGAAGTAAATAATAAATTTATCTTATCTAATTCAAATAAATTACAATTCAATCTTTATGTAATTTAATATTGTGGTAAACTCAGGTAGGAATTTAATTATTTAATTAATTAATGTATTCATAGCCTAAATAAATGGTCCTAATAACCTAAAAAAAAATTTTCGTTTAGACATTGAAATCATTTTTATGCTACTTTTTATTTTTAATTTCATTTCCGAAAATTTGATTTAATAATGACCTTTTATACTAATTTCAGAAAAAAATCAAAGTTATTAACATATAAATCTAAAAATTGAATGCTGATACCCATTTCACAACATCAGAATCATTTGAAAAATTATGTATTTGAAATAGTGATGTTTTAATATAAATAAACTTTTATTATGCAAATTATATTCAATGCTATATTCAATTATATCTATGTCTTTGAAAATGTTAGAAATTTAAATTAGAATAAAATCTAAATTAAAAATCTTATTTAACGTCCAATCATCAAATTGATGCAAACTCCTGTAAAGAACAAGAATCGAACGACCAAATTTGGTCCAC
Organism: Druon quercuslanigerum; assembly: GCA_010014905.2. NCBI lineage: Eukaryota > Metazoa > Arthropoda > Insecta > Hymenoptera > Cynipidae > Druon > Druon quercuslanigerum. The sequence continues at coordinate 5,411 of JAAAKG020137967.1, forward strand.
AACGAACAAATAAAAAATGCTGTAATTGTAATCTGAAATTTTTTTTAAAAACGAAAATAGCAATAAACCATTATTTCAATTCAAAATTCAGATAATTTAGAGCTTACAAAAATTATTTTCATTGACACATTTAAATATATTTCACTTTTAATATTTTTTAAATTTGAACTTGTCTTTGTTTAATTTTAATTGTTCGTAAGCTTTTAACTAATTCTAGAAAATATAAACTTTAGCAGGATGTATTAATAATTATTTTCATTAAAATGCATGTATATATAATAATGAAAATTCAATTCAGACACCAATATTTAATTACATAATATTCATGCAAATAATCAATTTATGTGACTTAATTGAAATAATTATTTTTATTGAAACATCAAAATAATTTTTAACCTATATTTTTATAAATTTATTTTCTTAGTTAAACAATATTGAACTGTAATTTTAATTTAATTCAATATTGTAAGAAAAATTAATCAGCTAATAATAATTATTCAATCAATAACATAAAAAGCATTAAATAAATTATTTTTAATAAATCTTTCAAATCATTTTTATTTTACATATATTTTTTTCCTAATCTGTACTTGCCTTTCTGTTACTTGGATTAAGTAATCAACTTATAACTTATTAATCAGTTTACAAGATAAAAAAGCATTGAAGAATTATATTCATTCAAAAATAGAAATGATTCTTATTTTATATTTTCCATGTACCTTTTTAACTAATTTCATAAAAAATTGTAATCAATGGAAACAAACTTCAGTTTGTGCACACAAAGGGCACTCTGATTACCGATACTTAAAAATACATAAATTCTAGTTTATAATATAACACTGAGGTGGCGCCACATTAGCGAAATCCCTTAATCGAATTAGTGTAATCCACTATTTTAATTAGTGGAATCTACTTTTTACATAAGTGAAATCTTGTAATTGAATTATTGAAATCGTAATAGCACTAATTGAAATAGTGAATTTCACTATTTCATAGTGACCCACTTTTCTTGAATTAAAATAGTGAAACATCACTATGAAATAGTGAATATAGAGAAAACACCTGGTAAGAAATGAATTTTCTCCGTAAGTCAGCATCATGTACTGCCATCTACTGTCGCATACTGTAATCTACTGTCGTCTACTGTAATTTACTGACGTTTACTGTCATATTCTGTTGTCCATTGCCAAATACTGTCGTCCAATGTCATATGACATGACATTATGATTATGACATGACGTATGAAATATGTAATATGTCACCTCTACTCTCTTCTACTGTCATCTACTGACGTTTAATGCCATAAACTGTCCTCTAATGTCATCTACTGCACTGTACTATCGTCCACTGTAATCTGCTGCCGTATACTGTTATCTACTGCAATCTTCTGCTATTTACTGTCGTCTGCTTTCATTTACTGTTGTCTATTGTCATATACTGTCATCTAATGTCCTAGAATTCACTCTACGGTCGTCTACTGTCATCTACTGCCATAAACTACTCTCTTTTGTTATCTAATGTCATATATTGTCGAATACTGGTATCTACTGTGATATACTGATCTCTACTGTTGTATACTGTCGTCTACTGCAATAAAATGTCCTATACTGTCGTCGACTGTCATCTACTGCCGTATACTGTTATATACTGTAACCTACTGCCATCTGCTGTCATCTATTGTTGTCAACTGTTATTTACTGTCATCTATTGTCGTCTACTGTTATCTACTGTCATACACTGTCGCATCCTGTGGTCTACTGTTATATACTGACCTCTACTGTCGTCTACCGTAATATACCGTCATTTACTGTCGTCTGCTGTCAATTCCTCGCTTTTGCCGTTTTTCTCGATTTTATTGGTGAATTAAAATATAGAATTAATTCCAATTGTTATCGTGAGATTTCAGACACATTTTTTTACAAAGAAAGAAAATATTAACTGAAAAATCAATATCACACCAGATAGTTAAATTTTCAGTTGAATATTTCAATTTGCTATCAAGAATGTTAATTTTTTATCAAAAAATACGAATTTTCAACGGAATGAATTTTCTGAAATGGTTACATCTGCAACCAAAACAAGAAATAAATTTTCAACGAAAAAAGAACTTCAGACAAACAACACAAGGTACAAAAAAATTAAAAAACAAACGTTGTTCACTGTAAAAATTAAGCTTTTTAGATAAAAATTTAATTAATTTGTTCAACAGTTGAATGAAAATTTTAATTTTTCTCAACTATTATTCTTTTTTTTTACAATAACTTTTTTTATCTAAGAATTATGAGTTTGAAAAAAAATGTAACTGTTCCATAAAAAATCTTTTTTGTTTAAAAATTAGTTATTTCCGTTCAATTATTCGATTATTCAAGATTCCTTTTTCGAATTTTTCATATTACCCATTCAGCAATGGGAAAAAGTTATAAAATATTTTCTAGATTTTCGTTATATACCAATTATTCAGAGAAAAATTGAGATATTTGCACACTTTTTCATACAATATATTTCTTTAAAAAGCACAGGAGGCAAAATTTATCTTCTTAATTCAAAAATTCGTTTCTTTTAATAGAAATTTCATATTTCTGGGATAAATATCAAACTCTTTGGTTAAATAATTATTCTTTCTTACTTCAGGATTGGATTTGTTTTGAAAATTTTAGTTAAGTCACTTTTTTGTCAAAGATTCCTATTTTTAGTTAAAAAATCATATCTTTTGTTGAAAGTTGAACAATTTTGTGGGAAAGTGAAACTTTTAATTACGCAGTTAACTGCGTAGGTAAATTTCGAAATACTTCTTCAAAATTTGCTTTTAAAATGAAGGAGAGAAAAATAAATTATTTTTCAACAAAAAAATTGTTCACGTTTCCATAAAATAAAACAAGTTTTGTAAAAAAAATTCACAAAAGTATTCAACATTCAACGAAGTGGTTGAAGTTTCAACCAAAATGTAGAGTTTTTCAGTTAAAATAATAAACTTCTATCCATAAATATTTAATTCCTCTATTGTGATCCATTTATTCTGTTTATATTTAAGCAAAACAAAAAAAAAAACGAAAAAAGAGGAAAAGATGGAAGTTTCTTCAAAACAGGGGAAAAAGATAAACTCTCCTAAGAAAAGAAAATGTCTTTAAAAATTGTTCAAAATTAATCAAGAAATCAATGAAAATGAGCATTATATATATTTTTTTTGATTTATTAATCGCCTATTGAATAAATACTAATTTTGTGAAACTATGTGAATTTATTTAAGGCTGCAGATATTAATTTCAAAACAGGATATAGAAATAAAAAATATCAGAAATCGGTAAGTTCAAAAACGTACCATACTGCTTAAAATATTTTACTTCTTTGAAAAGAATGATATTGCAATTTATTGAAATTTAAAAAGAATCTAAACATACACATTTACTTTTTTCAGTACATATCAGGTAAAATTCACATTCACCATCCTTATTTTTTATTTCCATTATTAAAAGCCTAAATATTGTAAAGTTCGCGAATATTTTTTTTTAATCAAAAGAGCATATATAATGATTTTGAAACGAGTTAAACAAATTAATAAATTATTATGAATAAAATAAATTATATTTGCTTTTTCTAACTTTCTCGATTACGTGAGGTACAATATTATGAATATTTTACAGTTTTAAGTTCATTTTTTAAAACAAATGTAACAGTAACTAAACAAAAATTATTTGGCCGTAAAATTTTGTTATAACAAACAAATTTTTGGCCGTAAAATTTTGTTATTACAAACAAATTTTAAAGAAATGCATTATTATCATAATTTTTTCACGAAGAAAATCCTATGATGCCTAATACCTTTTTCATGCTACAAAAAATCCCTTTAATATGTATGCACACACAGGAAATGTAATAAAAATTACAAAAAAAATAAAAAATGTAAATTATGTTGAATTTATATTTTCCGTTATTTTCCCGTAAAAATAGCAATTAGCCATGGAATATAATCCAATTTTTTTTTAAATATCTTCCCCCTAAGTCTATTTCATAATCTATTTCATAAAAATTTCATAATGAAATTCACAAATAATAAAATTTCCGAAAATTAAAAATACCGAATTGCGAAATTCCTGAATAATAAAATTATTGATTAATAAAATTTCCGAATTATAAAATTCCCGACTAATATTATTCCCGGCAGTTAATAATATTGCCGAATTGGAAAATTCCCGAATAATAAACTTCCGACAATAATAAATGTTTTCTAAAATTATTTTAAATGTTTAAAATGTCAATAATCATCGTTTGAATTTAAAATAAAAATAATTTTAAATGAAATAATTTTGGGTGAAGAATTTTTTTAATATGCATAGTATTTTAAAAAATACAAAAAGCGTTCGCAAAAATTAGGTTTTAAAATTATATATATTTTTTGGAAAAGAGTTTTAAGGTATAATAAAGCAGTGCGCATTTTTTTGGAGCGGCACATTTAGTCAAATTTAGAACGTGTAAAAAATTCCAATTCGAAGTTTCAAAAATGAGAATTTAGCTTGCAGCTATTAAGTTAAATTTAACCAAACTGACCCCTTGTAGGCAAAAAAATCACCTTTCGTTAAAACATAAAACATTAAATACTATTCAAAAAAAGCAAAATTGCATAATTAAATTCGTAATAGATAAAATATATGTGTGAAAAAATGGTAATTGTTTAAATTGTGGAATTTTCCAATTCGGATATTTTATAATTCGACAATTTCCTATCAGCAATTTTATAATTCGGGAATATTCTAATTCGGTAATATTATAAAGGGACAACTAAAAAATCCCGAAAAATAAAATTACCAACACTGTACAATTCCTGAATTGGAAAATTCAAGAATAATAAAATTGCCAAATATAAAAAATGCCGAATTTAAAAATTCACGAATAATAAAATTCCCGAATAATAAAACTAGAATAATACAATTCCCGAATTGGAAAATTCTTGAATGATAAAATTTACGACAGTTTCTAATATTACCGAATTAAAAAATTCACGAATAATAAAATTCCCGACAGATAATAATATTTCTGAATTGGAAAATTCCGGAATAATAAAATTCCAGACAGAAAATTTTCGAATTTAAAAAGTTACATTTTTTTCATAAATATGTATGATTGCTTACAAAAAAAAAACAATGAAATTTTTCTTTTTTTCTAATAATTCTTAATGTTTAAAATTTCGCAAATTATTGTTTGAATTTAAAATAAGAATAATTTTTAATAAAATATTTCTGTATGAGGCATTTTTTGGCATAGTATTTAAAAAATACGAAAGGCGTTCGCAAAAATCGAGTTTTAAATATACATATATTTTTTCAAAAATGGATATAAGGTACGATGAAAACAGAGGGTGATTTTTTGGGGTTCGATGAAAAAATTTGCCCAAATTCAACCTAATAGCTGCAAGCTGAATTCTTATTTGTCAAATTAAAAAATTTCATTTTTTACACCTTTTATATTTTACCGAATTTGCCATTCGAACCCAAAAAAAATTATTCACTGTTTTCAACATACCTTAAAACGATTGTAAAAAAAAATGTATATATAAAATAAAATTTCGATTTTTTGAACGCTTTTTGTATTTTTTTTATAATATGCTCATTAAAAAAATTCGTAACCCAGCAATGTTTTATTTAAAATTGTTGTTCTTTGAAGTGCAAACAATAATTTTCGAAATTTTACGCATAAAAATAATTTAAATAAAATAAAATTCATTATTATATTTGTAATCAATAAAACATATTCAATAAAAATTGGAATTGTTTAAATTTGGGAATTTTAGAATTCGGATATTTTATAATTCTGCAATTTTCTATCGGGAATTTTATTATTCGGGAGTTTTCCAAATCAGTATTTTTATTTTTCGGCAAATTTGCTTTTCTTGAATCTTATTATTTGGGCATTTTCTAATTCGGGAATTTTACAGTGTCGGGAATTTTATTTTTCAAGATTTTTCAGTCTTCCCTTATTTCCGAGATGTTCTTTAATATGCATAGTATTTGAAAAAATACAACGCATTCGCAAAAATAATATTTCAAATTTATATATATTTTTTGAAAATCATTATATATTATGATGGAAAGAGTCGTGCTCAGTTTATAATAATACCAAATTGGAAAATTCCCGAACAATATAATTGTCGGCAGAAAATGGTCGAATTATAAAATGTCCGGATAGGAAAATTCCATATATATATAGATTTAAAACTCAACTTTGGCGAACGCTTTTTGTATTTTTTTAAATACTATGCACATTAAAAAAAATTCGATACCCACAAATATTTTATTTAAATTTATTGTTATCTTTAATTCAAGTAAATATTTTCAAAATTTTAAACATTAAAAATAATTTTAAAAAATACACATTTTTTATTGTATTTGTCATTAATAAAATATATTTATAAAAAAGTTTTAATTCTATAAATTCGGAAATTTTCCAATTCGGTAATATCATTAATTGTTGGGAATAATATTATTCGGAAATTTTATAATTTCTACATTTTATTATTCGGGAATTTTCAATTCGGTATTTTGAATTTTCAGCAATTTTATTATTCGCGAATTTTCATATTCGGGAATTTTACAATTCGGTACTTTTATTTTTCGGCAATTTGGTTATTCGCGAATTTTAAAATTCGAGATTTTTTTCGATAGGGAAGTGATGAATTTTGAATAAAAATGATAAATCTTCAAATGCAATAGTTTTATTTTTAACTAAAAAGATCAGTTTGTAAACAAAATTATGAATATTTAACTGAAATGATTGAATTTTTAAATAAAGGAGATAAATTTTCAGCCAAAAATTGAATAGTTAGAATTCTAGATAAAGAATTTCATGTTCAACCAAACAGATTAATTTTTAATTAAAATAATACAATATTTTGGCGGAATAAATACATTTTTAGTTAAAAGAATAATAATTTTCAAACTAAAGAACTAATTTAGAAAAAGTTACGTTTTTGAATGAAGGGATGAATTTGCGAAAAATGATGATTCTTTAACTTAAATAGTGACATTTTTAACAAAAATATAAAATTAAAAAAGGGTGAACATTTAACTAGAATATTCGAATGTTTAACGAAAAAAAAGATAATTTTGTGCCACAGAAATTGAACAGTAAAATTTTAAATTAAAAAAAAAATGTTTAGACAAGAGATGAATTTCACATGTTTTGGATGTTTTTATTCTTTATTATTATTGAATTTATTATTAAATTATATTTTCTTAGCAACTTATTTTTACTCGTAGAATATTAAGCTAGTAACACTAAAAAGAATAGTAGAATAATAGAATAATGCACTTTTAATTAATTTTGTGTAACAAATTAAACTCAAAATTAAATTGTTTCTTGAA
>JAAAKG020137968.1:0-12764 GCA_010014905.2 Druon quercuslanigerum
CCCGGAAGCTTTACCGTTTTTCAAGTTCTTGATTATATCCCTAACCTCAGTCACACAGACTTTTTCAATAGAGTTTTGCAGCGGAAAAAACGGGTTAGATCAGACGCTTTCGAGCAGCAAAACGATTCAGACGTTTCTCTGAATTGTTCTTCGACGACTATTTTTATTTTCGTGCGATAGCTTTTTTTCTTAAAGCACCGTAACGTGACGTCAGTGTATCCTTGCAGCAGTAAATAAATAGTTTAGTACATGCCTGATTTTCTGACTTCATCTTACGACCCGCGTTTAGTGTTTCCTTTTAATTATTTATTGATATATTACTGTTTTCTTTTACTTTCTTGCTTTCCGCGCGCGTGTGTGTGTGTTTGCCCCCTTTTTTTATTGTTTACTGTGTGACGTCAGTGTTTTGTGCCACGCTTCGCGTTTCCGTTCCGAGGCCTGTACCCTGCTTGGGTGCTCGTCTTCTCGCATCGTGTTCCGTTCCGAGGCTTGTACCCTGCTTGGGTGGTCGTCCCTCCGCGTCGCGTTCCGTTCCAAGGCCTGTACCCTGTTTGGATGCTCGTCTTGTCGCGTTGTGTTCTGTTCTGAGGCCCGTACCCTGCTTGGGTGCTCGTCTCTTCGCGTCCGCGTTTCGTTAAGGGGCCTGCACCCTGTTTGGGTGCTCGTTTCACCGCATTCCTTCCGTTTCACCGCCCCCCCCCCAGTGATTGCCTAAATTGCCCACTGTAGTTATCTCTCCAATTTCTGCTTCATGCCTAACGACACCGACCGCCGGAAACGACTCAGCAAAGCCACTCGCGATCGCCGCGCGAGACAGGCTGCAGATGCCCTACGTACCGCGTATGATCCAGCACCCCGGTTTCCCCAGGTTTCTGCCCATTCTGTCCCAGTAATCGCAACGACTTCTCGAGCTTCCCCACTCCCGGTCACCTCTCAGTGTAGTACATCTGGATCAGCACCCCCTCTGTCTTCACCCTTATCGAAGTTGCCGCAGATTAATCTTCCCGGGCTCGCAACTCTCTGCCAAACCCGTGCGAAAGCCCCAGCTCCGCGGCCCGTCACCCCCACTCTTGCGTGCGACCTTGTTTTACCGGTCACGCCACCCCTCAACGGCCCACCACCTACCCCAGGAAAATGGTGTTCGCCCAGGCCCCCTAAGACCATCACACCGGTTCGTAACAGAACACCGCTAGCTGCCGCCAATCCACCGCCAGATTTGGGAGAATCCTTCAGATGCAACCAGAGTACCGTCGACGACTTGCTCCTCATACCCATCGGTTCCTCTCCGGAAACCTTCTCCTTCCCAATCTTCCCACTCACCGCCAGCCCCTAATCATTCTTCCTGCCGCAATCTCTGCCTAAAGACATTTTCACATACATTCTGTGCGACGTCCTTTATTAAACATTAGAAGAAATATCTCAACATCATGTAATTATTCAACAAATTGTACTCTCTAAATATGAATCAGTAAAAAATTCACTGATTGAAAAAGTATTTAGGTAGTTCACTGATTAATCAATGATTTTGGACTTATTCACCAATTGGTTCAGTACCGCCAAAGTAAAGCATGTGAAACATAACCTCTAATTTTTTAATTTTGGCGTTGTTACCATTTTACTTAAGTAGCAAAAGGAATTCCGTAATTAAATATTTATTTTTATCTTCGGGCTGTCTGTCTGTTGAACGAACTGCGGGAAAAAATACTCTAACTAGTACAAAAAGTACTTACTTAACGGGTGCGTGTACATTGATTGAATATACTAAAATATTCTTTTATTAGGACTACTAAATTTACATGGCACAGTGCTGCTAACTCTCAAAAGAGTTTATTTCACTGAATGAATAAGCAACTTTTAACTGATTGTCAGTGAAAGATTTGCAGCTATTTCAATCAGTGAATCTCACTGACAATCACTGATATTTCACTGATTCAGATTTAGAGAGTAGCGTATGATAGCAACTCGGGAAAAAAGTGAACATCTCTGGTTCAATCTTTAGAAATATCGAACATAAACCATAATTAATAGTTTAAATAATCGTGTATCACCGTGCACTGTACATCGCGAACCAGTTTCAAGCGAGATAATACACTGCATTTTTAATTACAAAAAACAACAAGAACATTTTCTTCAAAAAACGAGCTGAACGGACCGGTATCAGTGCCTTCAGATTATGTGGTCAAAATATTCCGTTCAACTATTCATCCTTTGGTACGTCGTTTCGATGTGGCGAAATTGACAGCCGTTCAAGACACATTTGGGAAGACAGGTGAGCTCTCCGCTTGCCGCTCCTGTCGCTCCACAGTGAGGCGAAATGACAAAACGATGTTCAAAATAACCCCTTAGTTATTGCGAACAGTCCTGGTACGTGATTAAATTTTGTATTCAATCTATTTAAAACTAAAATCAACCTTCCAGGAAGATATGCGCAACGTAAGCATTATCGAAACATAGGCCTTCACCCAAGCCATTAAGCTAATGTAAAATAGATAGACGTGAGAATCAGAGAAATAGAAAGAGAGAAGACGGCAATAAGAATTATTGCAAAGACAATACTGCCGTACAAACTAAAAATATACATAAGTGACATTGCCGCTTAGGGTTATTCTCTTAAACTTAGCAATGAAAAAGTCGACCTAATCGGCAATGTCACTTATGTACCTTTTTACCTTGAACGGCAGAATACGCACGCAGCCATCGTTTGACGTTTGTACCTATGCATCACTACATCTAACGATTAGCTGGCGGTGCGAGTGCATTTCCTTATCTCTAAGTCCTTCCTATGTAAACAAACGATTTATTTTGACAGCTTATCAAACCCCTAATAACTGATCTTTGATAATAATTTTTAATCATTAGGAAATATTTTCAAAATTATTACCTGAAGATAATAAAAAGTTATAAACCACTGTTATAAATAAACTAAATTATAAACAAATAATAATCAATAGTGAATCAAATTGAAATGATAGTTCTTTCCAAATTGTCGCCTAACAACGACCCACGAAGGATTAGTAAGGAGTAGTATCCCTGTAAGTGAGGAGTGGAACCACGAACGTCCTAGAATTCGTTAAAGTATGCACGAATGGATAACCAGAGCCAGTTCCGCGCACATGCGCATTAGCGGTTGCCATGGCAACACCCGTTGTATATAAACATTTGAACCTAATAACCTACAATATTTTGTTAGCGTAATCCACAAATTATTATAATAATGTCATTGTAGTACTTTCACTTTCTAGATACTTTTCGTACTTTTGATGCCATTTACCTTCTCGTTTTTAATTTAGTAACGCGATACACCCAAAAAAATAAAAGCACAAACGAACATAACCGAGCTATGCATCGAGATTTCAAAGTGTCACATAGGGGAGTGGATAGAACACGTGACAGCGTAAACAGCACTGCGCATGTTCGCGCAACTGGCTCTGGGTATCCATTCATGGCAAACATTAACGAATTCTTAGACGTTCGTGATTCCACCTCTCCATCCCAAACACACAGGGTGATACTACTCCATACTATTTCTTTGACCAAGACCATCCAATCAAAATTAGCAATGCTTACAAAAATGCCCTACCACGCCCATGCTTTCGTACCTTCGAGTCGGTCACACTCGAAATTCTCATGTTAGTTCTTTACTACTTCTCGTACCGACTAGAAGTACTAAGGAATCCGGACAAATACGGTTTCTCTTGCCCGTCTGCACTCGACGCGTAACTGCGCTGGGCAGTACGTCATTAAGAATTAAAGTTAGTCATTGGCCAGGAACGACGTCTTTAAACGATACCACCGACCCAACCCTCATTTTTATTAGATATCAACAGGCGTCACCACTCAAACGGCCCCAATGAATCAACGTTTTTTGCAAATTCGGACGTACCGGGAGGGCATCGAATGACGGCATCATCGGACCTAATTTCAAAATTGAATTGACGGACCCAGGAAGCCATACGAACAGACGTAAAACACGTTTAGCGTTTATTGCAGACGTTTAGCCATTTATTTTCAAAAATCAGTAAAGTTCGTTTCCCGTCGTGAAGGATGTGACTGTTCTGCAAATAAACTTAGTGCAGCCAAAATAGAGACTGCGAATCGGGCCGAGTACATGGAAGTGTGGCGAATTAAGTCTGGCGGTAGCTATAAGTTAGGTCAAGTCAATTATAAAGATTACTTCTGTTTCTCTTGATTCCTTTGGATTTGTACAATCTCTTTTAATTTTATTTTCTTTTAATTTGAATAAATTAAGAATTGAAAATAGAGTCACTGCATTAATTATTCAAAAGAAACACATTTTTTATCATGAGATTCAACGGTAATGGGACATCAGAACAAGGGCACATCTTGAATTAATAAGATGGAAGTCATAATCCCACAAACCTAAAGAAATTTACAACCTTTATTTGGCAGCTTGAACGTCCGCTACAGTATAATAGTAAGACTTCTTTCACAGGTTCTGAATACTTAAAATTATTATCTCGTACGTAACTAGGTCCTAATTTTTCATCGATTTTCAATTTTTCGTTGTTGAAATAATTCAGCATTAAATTCTCAAGAAATGCGTAGATGCCAAGTTGGGAATTTTTATTTGTTTAAATTTTTATAGAGCTGTAAATAGCTAAAGAAATGTTGATTAAAGTTTTTTTTAATTGTTTGTGAAAGTTTTTCTCAATGGCATTAGGCTTTAGGTTTCATGCAAAAAGGTCGGTGAAAGAAAAAAACTTGTTTATATGTGAAATTATTCGTTATAAACAAATATTTGCCATAAATAGCCAGTATGATGGAGTCTATTATTGTGAAGTGCATTTATGCATCGAAATCGCTGGTTTGGAACAATAAGGTGGAATGTAATCATGTAAATGAGGTACCCGATATAATTTGCCTATGATCGCATTGATGTGTTTTTGTCATCTGATATAATTTTTTAAATTTGTTATCAAAAATTATTTTAAAAAGATGCATGATTTAAACAGTTTTATGGAGAAATGAATTGAGTTTTCTTCTGATAGCCTGATTCAAAGACAATCGAAGGAAAATTCGGTTCGTTTCTCCATAAAACTGTTCAAATCATGCATCTGTTTATAATAATTGTTGATAAATTTAACAAATTATATCAGATAAAAAAATAATTTAATTTTCATTACAGTCAATGAGATTCGAAGACAATCAGAAGAAAGTTCGGTTCGTTTGTGTCTAAAACTGTTCAAATCATGCAATTTTTTAGAATAATTATTAGTGAATTAAAAAAATTATGTTGTTTCTAAGCGAGCGATTTCGGTGCATAAATTTAAGTTTAAATCAATGTTTCCTTGCTATTTGCAGCTCTATAAAAACGTTAATAAACAAAAGTTCAAAAATCGGCCTGCACAGATTTTTTGAGAATTCAATGCTAAAGTTTTTCAAACAAAAATTGAAAATCGATAAAGTATTGTGACCTACAGTTTATTTTGCTTGAAATATAATATTTAATGAATCCAGACTTTTAGCAATATTTTGACTACAATCTATACCAGGACTCCCCAGAATGGAGCCATTGGCTGATTTTGCTGCTAGTGGCAGTCAAAATACTACGTCAAACAGGCCTCAATACATTTTTATCAATCATGACCTTTGACTGGTCCCTAGTCCTTCCTGGTGAATTAAAATGTAAAATTAAATTTATTGTAAATTAGAGTAGAAAAAATTCAGACCCTTTGGGTGTAAAACATCGGTCAGAGCGAGCCTTAACCGTAATATTCGTTACCTTTCGCAAAATTCCTTGAAAAAGAGAAAACAAAGGTAAAAAAAACTTTCTGAAAGCCAATCGCTTGTTGTAACTGCTGAAAGTGGTAAGCTCTGATCAATACCGTTAAAAATATTCAGAAACCGTTACATAATTAGTTAAAGTGTCATGATAAATTCATAATTCCGGGATAGAAAAGTGTATAATATCAACTGCATTGCTAAGCGCACTTGATAATTGACTCGCAGAATTTCTTGAAGCAGAAGAAACGAATATCAGAAAAACTTCTGAAAGCCGAGCATTTTTTGTAGCTGCCGAAATGTGCTAAAAGTGGTGAGCTCTGATCAATACCGTTAAAATTAGTCAGAAACCGTGACATAATTTGAATTGTTACATTCTGAAGAATTTGCCGTGACTTCAGTAAAAGATACATTCTTTTTCTTTGTGCGTTTCAACGAGACTTTTACATATATGCGATGATAAAATCCACAAATTCGTTTCACTTCTTTAAAAGTCGATTCGACCATTACCAGTATTTATGCTATTGGGTAGTGTGCTGTTATTTTTTATTTATTAGCACATATTTTATTTGATGTTTTCATTATTATAGGATTTCATACATTTAAAAATTTAATGTTATTCTATTTATAGTGCAACGCGTATTTCATGTACTGATCTCTTTTTCTAATAATATCGTTCTTTTTGCATTTTCAATTATGTAAACTACATTCTGTGGCTAATTCCAAGCTATCCTTTTGTGACGGTCTGAATGAAAATTAACTTTATTTTATTTGTTCTGACGCACATTCGTAGATCTGGTCGGGTAGTTTATTTAAATGAAACACGAGTTGCCACCGTAGCAGTCAGATATGGAATGACTTTGGGGTCGAGGCCCTACTATGTCGCTCCCGTGATGAGTGAGTACCGTTTTTTGCCCTTATCATAAAAAGGAAGGCAATATTATCTATCTATTATTAGCCTACGAAACTATTCTGTTTTAGAAGAGTACGTTTATAGAGCTAGTAGGTTATTTTTACTTATTCTGCATCACCAATCCCGTCAACTTCTTGGGAGTCTTTGATCTTGAATAGGGTGCATTGTCGAAAGCGCGTAAACTGCCGTATTTTCCTTTCTCTGTTTTATACACGATCTTAAATGTGTATGCTTCCATCTGAAATCTCTAAAAATTAACCTGGAAGAAGAGTCTTTTACGCTAAAAAGCCACGTCAAAGCTTGATGGTCCGTTTGTATCATGAATTGACCTCCGAGAAGATGTTATGGTTAGCACAGGTTTATTTAGAGTTCTTCAGTTGTAGCAAACCGGGTTGCGCTGTTGCGATAAAATAGCACCTAGTCCAAAATTACTTGCGTCGGTGGTCAAAGTAAATGCGACCTTAAAGTCGAAGTATCTTAATACCGGTGCAGAGCAAAGAGCACTTTTAAAGTTTTAAAACTTGTTTCGCAAGATGGCGTCCATGTAAAGGGTTAATTTTTCTTCGTCAGTGCTGTTCAAGGTTTAGCTTCCGTAGAGAAGTTTTGTATACATTTTCGGTAACATTCAGCTAGTTCCAAAAAAGACATGACTTCTTTTTGTTTCTCGGTTTGAAATTTTGGACAGCAGATAATTAATACGGGTCCCAGATATTCTAGTTCCAGTCAAAGAAACTAACACTTGTCTGGTTGAAGCTTAAGTCCAGTAGCATGTAAACGTTCAAAAAAGCTAACTAGATTTTCGTTTTGATCTTCGAGTGTGCTGCCAAAAACAACAATGTCGTCCAGATGAGCGAAGTATATTTTTTCTAACAGTGCTCTTAATGCTCTGTTCATCATTCTTTGAAATGTGGCCGGAGTGTTTTTGAGCCCGAAAGGCGTGCGGTTATAGTGAAAATGTCCTTCTGGTATAGAAAAAGGTATATATTTTTATTCTTTGTTCATAAGAATTTGATGAAAACCTGAACGCTCAAATCAAAGGCTGAAAAGAATTTTTCTTTTCCAAGGTGGTCCAGAATTTCGTTGAGTAGAGGAAGTGGGTAGGCATCTTAATCTGTTTGTTCACTCTACTTCCTAAAATCGATTACAAACGTCCATTTCTATTTTACTGACGCGTCACGATTTTTCGGGACTACCCAAAGGGGTGAATTGAATGGTGAGTTCGTTTTTCTATTATTCTTTTAGTTAACATTTCATTTACCTGGTTTGAGATTTCTTCTTTGTGTCATTTCGGATGTCGCAGTTGTGCAGGTTAGTGGATATCCTTCCAGTGAGAAAATGTTGTGATAAGAGGTGGCTATTTTTTGAATCTGTATTCCATGGGCATCTTAGATGTGTTCAAGTCTCAAATTTCCGTCAATAATTTCAATCTAGGGTTTAATTCCTTCTGCGCAGTGTAAGTTAGACAGTCCTCTCGTTCTGGGGCTACATTAATAAACTTGTAATTTATCTTTTCAGCACTTCATAACTTGTGAGTCCACAATTCGGTAAATGGAATTTGGAATGTAGGGATTATCTTCTATGAGAATGTACCCCTGTTTTTTGTTTGTTTTCACGATTATTATTTGTATGGTGTTTTTGGGCATAAGGATACCGTCATAGCAAGTTGAACTGATAAGAGTACAGGAATGGTGTTCTGATGATGCCTTCTTTGGTTATGGGAAAATTTCTGGTGCAGTTACGAAGATATGTTCTTTTCCTTAAAATTTAAACTTGGTGACTTCGTTTATCCGATGCTCATCGTTTCCAATTGAAAACTCTTTGTTCGTTGAAATTCTCTGGTGGTATTTGTTATTGAAATTTTCTTTTATCGGGTTTATCGATGCACCACTATCAACTAATAATTTTTCGGGTTTAATTTTTTCCGTGTAGCTGTCCTCTGATAGAATTTAATCTTCCAGATATCGCTGATACTCTGTCTCCGGTTTCGTTTCTCGGATACTTTATTGTTCCTCCATGTGTTCTTTCAGATAAGTTATACGATCTGATAATCGGCTTCTCGAATCTTTCGCCTGAAAATTCTTTTGTTTAGAAAAAAATTGATTTTCGATGTGCCTCTCATTAACAGGAAGTCGAAGGGACCAGGAATTTGGAAGCTCGTGTTAAAAAAAATTCGTGTTATCGAGTAGTAATTTAAGTAGCCCAAAATACTTAATAACATATAGTTTAATTACATTTGAATCTACAGTCTGAATTTGAACCTTCAAAATCTAAAAATTTTCTTAAATTTTTTACAAGAAACTTAAATTAATTTTTCTTCTTCTTTAAAAAGAATTCTTTTATTGATATACGAACAGTGATTAAAATATATTAGTATATTATAAAAAATTTTGTCTACAAGAAATCTTTCTACTGCAAAGTATTTTATTTGTCAAGATATAATTTATCTTCCTCTTATCACAGAATCGGTTTTATAACTCAGGTCTCAAGTTTTCACCAGATTACAAAATATTACTTGAGAATTTTAAAAAGTGGATAGTAAATTTGATTTCTGAGATTTCAAAATATTTTGCACCGATTAAAAATATTTTAATAATTTCAAATAATACAAAAGATTTTAGTTAGAGTTTACAAATATTTTGAAAGTTTTTCTGCAAACATTATGAGGATTTTATAGAAATGCAAGAATTCCAAAGATTTCAAAAAGAAAACATTACATCAGATTTGAAAGATTTCAAAATATTCTAAAAGATTTGAAATATTTTAATTATTTTGAACAAGTATGACAGAGTTGAAGAATATTTAAAAAAAGTTACACTGTTTTAGAAGATTTCAATTATTTTAAACAAACATAAAAGATTTAACAAACAGGGATTGAAAAAAACCTTCACAAAGATTTCAAAAGAATCTTTAGAATTTTAAAGATTTTACAAAGATTTGCCAGATTTCAAGGATTTCAAAGACGACTTACGTTCGCAAAAAAGGAAGAACTTATTTTTGTTTCTGTTTTCTTCAAAAATTGGTGTCTAATAAAAATGAAATAGCGCTCTTTTTCATTTATAACAAATAGTTATGTATTTCATTATTTGATGTAAAAAAGGGCACCTGGAAAAAATTGAGTTCTTGACCGAGAAACCCCAAACTTTGATTCACGGAAAGAATGTGAAAACCCTCACCCAAGCATTTCAGGGCAAATATTTTTAAGTTGATATTAAAAGATTTATGAATCATTAAGAAATATGGTATGTCCAGTGTACACGACCTATGCTATATCCTACAACGTGTGCATGAACGTGTTCGTGTTATGTGGAACAAAAGAACCGACGGGACCTCGGAAGTTGCTCGAAGTTCGTACTAATCGAAGTTCGTGTTATCCGAATAAAACTCTTTAAGGCCTTTTATAACCCTGCCAGGATTGCAATTTCTGTACGTATTAATCTCTTCTAAAATTTCGAATCTAAAATTTAAGCATTTGCCATGTGGCAATTTGAATTGCTGCACGGAATTAGAATTGTTACACGCGATTGGAATTATCACAGAATATACTCCACAGAGTCGTCTTTGAAATATAATTTCACAATTTTTATGCTTTTTCGCAAGGTCACAAAATATTGATGTTCTGATTTTTTCCCGGCACTTAGAATGAATTATGTAGTTAAGGCCTTTTCTGCTTTTTTGATGTTCTTTATTTAAAAATTTCTCGCATGTTTACACTCGGATCCGAATCTTTTTCGAGAGGAGTTCTTATATTTAATTAAAGAAAAGAAGAAATAACATATTGCCCTTTTGGTTGTCAATTTTGTAGTTTTTAACACTTTTATTTTAAGATGTAGCTTATGTAATAATTCTCTAGAATTTATCTCCTACGAGACAAACTTTTTTTGCAATGCTAAACTTTGAGGCTATGTTGCTCAAGTTTAAAATCATAACAACTACACAATTGACAAAGAAAAGGAAAAAAATGTTCCTTCTACTTTCCTTTAATTAAATATAAGTCCTTCTCTACAATAATCATCAGAAAATATTGATGTCTAAATTAAAAAAAAAAGCAAAGGAGTTTATGGGGTAATCGTAGTTCGTGGCGAACCTTGGCAAGCCGACTTCACGCGACGGTTAAAGATGACAAAGATAATTCCAGCCAAAAATAGTTTACGCGTTCAATATTTGTTTTCCCAAAACCTGCATGAAAATCGCGACTTTCCATTCTATAAAGTAGACACAAAATAGTTTATTTCAGTGGAATTGGAGAAAAAAAACTAGAACGCATAGAATAAATACACTAAACATCTTTTCGGGCTTGTTAATTATACCTTATTTAAGGATTATTTAGACGAAGTAATTTGATAAATTATTAGGATCTCCAAAATATCCCAAAAACTGAAGATTTTATATAATGTATGGTTTAAACTCTGAATATTTGCAGGTATCTCAAATGTTTCCGACAAATCTCGTTTGTGGAACTCTTGCTTCGACTTTCGTGTTACATGGCCATCGGGACTTTTCATCGAGCCAGTGGTGGAATATACATCGGGGAATCTGTTTTATATCCAGCAAAAATACATCTCTGAGGGACCGGATCTTGCTTCTGTAGCAAAAGAGACTCACCGAAAGTATCTGGGGAACGGAACTGTGGTTATATTTCTCAAGAATGGTACGATTACTGTCCTGCAACCTAATGGCACGATAGTTACGTGCACAGAGTTTAAAAAATTAGAGGAAACAAAGGATGATATTGACTTTTCCAAAGGTACGATATTTTCAATTGCGATAATCAAGGGGTTGATAACTCGTGAAGTCAGGTGTACACTTGTAATGAAATCTCCTGGAGTCTTGTGAAATGTTTAAAAACTCTTGAAATATCTGAAGTCACTTAAAGTCACTTAAATTCATTTGAACTCACGCTGATTCGATTCCAATCTGCTGAAATATCAGAAGTCAGCAGAATTCAAGTAAATTCTCTTGATGTTACTTGAAGTTATTTGAATTTTCCTAAAATCAGTGATTCCATTAGAAATGTCTGAAGTCTCTTGAAAATATTTTAATGCAGAAGAGTACTTTTAAAGTCACTTGATTCCCTTGAAATCTCCTTAAGTCAATTGATATGAAGTGAGCAGTGAGAAATTAACAAGCGTGTGCGTGTATATCAGTCTATCGTTTTATTTCCAAGCTTGCTTCGGATGCGTACTAAGGTTGTCCAAATTTTTTCCTTAAATTTGCATAAATATCGCCAAAATTTGGTTCCTATCCACGAAAAAGCATCTATGTAGCATAAAAATTAATATTTACTTTTTACATTGTACCCCCATGATTTTATTTTGTAGGGTTAAAAAAAACCTCAGTCAAGAATTGGGTTTTACAAGTATGGTTCTTACTGCTCCATGAAGGATACAAGTTCGCTGACGTGACAATACGTGATGGGACAATTATTTCGAAAGTTATGTTCCTGAGAAACTGAAAATCTATCTCTCTAATCTAATCTCTAATCTAATAATAGAAAAAAAGATACGATACGAAGAAGCTTTGAGCAAAAAAATACCTGGTGCGAATGACGCTCCTTTTTTACTTTAAGGTTAAAGTTCCACGTGTATACCAAGCAGTGTATTCGTCCCGAGACAAATCAATGTAGTTGTCTCACCTATACCGCATGGGTCGAGACACTATATACGCGTATTTCTCTGAACTGAAATTGTGTATTTCGTGTATTTTTGTGTATTTTGTGTATTTTGTGTAGTTCGAGCGGCAATACTGTTTTTTATTGAAATACAATATGTTTCTAATACATAACATGCTACTTATTACGGATAAAGTTTTTAAATTATTTATCATTTTTTTTAGCATATTTGTCTTAGCACAGGGCTAAAAAGTTGCTTTTTTAATGTCCATTTATTTAATTGTAATAAATACTATTAGAAGGCAAGAAATGTGTATTGAATCAAAGAAACCATTTATTTGGGGACCATATCTTTAAAACACAGAAATATTTCTTGGCTTAAGCATTTCAGGTAATTAACTAAAAACTTTGATACCTTCAAAACTAGTAGTTAGTGGAAGCTTCTAATGTGTCCCCTAAGGGTTTACATTTTTCATTCACCCTCTTCCTATTCCTTAACAC